>JZLH01S0171398.1:20341-37111 GCA_001188425.1 Eucidaris tribuloides | reverse complement strand
AAAATGGACAAACGCACAATATTTTAAAGCCCAAATACACGTTCGGTAAAATGAAAAAAAAAATCTTTACTATAACGTTCTGGATAGGCCTATTGATTCATCAATGTCCCGAAAATTGCTCACTCTACAACTGTGGAGAAACTATTAAAATGTATGAAGTCAGGGAGCCTTCGACATTTCCCATAATGAACACAGTAATATCAAATTACTGACGGTTTAAAAACCAAAACACGTCAGCAAAGGCAATTTTTACTCGACCAAATTCAAACTTTGTGTGTGAAAGCTACATCAGTGTCTGATATCTACACTATACCGCTGCAAAATCAATTGAGCAACGGCCCCATTTAAAATGCTTTATCGCTTATATTTCGAAAACTTAAAAACGTATGAAACCCAAATTTTGAACACTGCATTTTTATGTATTTTCTTTAGCTTGATCAAATCTGAGCAAAAACGATTTTGTGTGCAAATCAAAAACACGATCTTTAAATTATATTAGCAGATATGAATTAACTCTAAAACTATACCCCTGAGTATTCCTCATAAATCTATCTACCTGCCTTGTTCCCTAACTATTATAACAGGGCTGAATAAAATGTAACTTATCTTCAAATATAATTACACCAAGATCGTTATTTGCAAGGGATCATAATGTAGCATTGCCAAAATCTAGTTCTTTATAACTAAAAGACACTGTTTTTTTTTTTATAATTCATACAACATGTATCACATCAGTGTGAATCCTAGTCTGACTGCCAGACC
This sequence comes from Eucidaris tribuloides, assembly GCA_001188425.1. Lineage (NCBI taxonomy): Eukaryota > Metazoa > Echinodermata > Echinoidea > Cidaroida > Cidaridae > Eucidaris > Eucidaris tribuloides. Next base: position 36,349 of record JZLH01S0171398.1, on the reverse strand, counting down.
ATTATTCTGGATTCTACAGCCAAACCTGTCCGCTCCGCGGAAGGCCCCTGCTTCGCAGGGGAGGTCTGAAATTCAGACTATGTGAATCCAGGCATTTTTGAAAGGAAACGCCTCTTGCCCCCGCGTGCCACATATGCCTTGTTAAGTACCCAGAATTTGAAGGAAAAATTATCATCATCATCATCATCATCATCATCATCATCATCATCATCATCATCATCATCATCACCACCACATATAGTAGGCGATAATATAAAATCATTCTATCAGCATTTTAAGACCGGCGGCAGGCCCCTTTGTTTTCAATCTGACCTAAGTTATCAATGTAAAATGATAATTCCTGCAGTGACGAGTCTGACGAGGATTCATCAGAAAGTAGCGCATGAAAGTGGTATCGCGCCACCTTTTGTCTCTGAAACGCCAGTCCGTGGTTGGAAGAGAAATTTTTACCATAAGGACTTCGGGTCCGATTATCTATACAATCAAAAGCAAATATTTACAAATGTTCAAACCCCGTTTGACTTTCACTTGAAATGTTAAAGCCAACTATTGGAACACCAACCACACAGATTCAAGGCGTAGTATTTCGTAATAATTGCTTACTAATTTTGTCTCCATAATGATCTCGAGTGATCCCTGTTCTCACTCCATGACGAGTGAAATTTATATGAAATTCGAGCTTTTCACTCGGCATTCTCATTTTGTCTTCGCTTTACTGCTTTAGAGAGCAGTGGCTCTAATTTCGATGTCAATATTCGCACAAGGAGAGCAAAATCGGGACTTATGACATGTCATAAATCTGTGCATTTATGCATGGCGTGTCATAAGTCATCAATATTCCCGATTATTGACATTTTGGTCTATAGTTTGAGTTGTACCTTTCACGTCTTGCTGCAAATCGAGATGTTGGAAGTTAAGGATTAGGATTAGGGTTTCAATTGAAGTTTAGGGGTTCAGGAAATCAATGTTCGAGAGTGTCTCAACTGGGCACACCAAATGCTACTTAACCAAACTGTAATAAGTGGAGGGGGGGGGGATCTGGGTTTTGTACGAATGTGAGAGACAGGGAAAAATTCAAATTTTCTTTTCGGGGGCTACTTTTCATGTTTCAGTGCTTTCCAGTCTAATTCCAGATATTCTTTTGTATTGAAGCTTGTGGAGTGGATGCTTTTTTATCGTTAGCGAGACTTCTTTTTGATTTCTCATGGTTAGATAAATACAAAACATAAATGCACAATAAATAAAAACTAGATGGTACAGGAGCGCGCAGTTGTTTGGTGGCCGGGGGGGGGGGGGAGTCTTTTCTTCTCGTGTATTACATCTTTGACACGATATAGATGTTATATTTCCTGTAATATGGCTTATCTTGTTTTCTTATGGTTATCCAACCCTAGTCAAAAAAAGGCTGATGATTACCATGACTGCACTTATGTGACCGATTTCAATTATGAAAATACAACCAAATGTAAGTTGTTTTTGTTTCTACCACGAGCTATAACTACTCAAAAAAAAAGTTTAACTGATCCGAAATAGGTTGTTTCAGAACCAGAACAGGTTAGTGATGACGCAGAATTAGGTGAAATTTGACCAGGGAGTAGCAGGTCAGATTTGAACCTGACTTATGTCAATCTGACTAGATTCCCAGTAGGATCCATGCTCAACCAGACTCGTTTTCCGAGTCGTCTGACTCCATGCAACCATTTTCTTTTCTGAGGTCTCAGCATTTTCTACAGTATCCCAAACCCCTCCCTCCCCTCGGCTGCTTTTCAAGTTTGGCGTCCCTGGTACACTCAGTTTATCTTACCATCCTTGCCCACCGGGTTACTCGTGTTGTTGTTTCCCCGGCGAGACCGCATGAGAGCCGCCGAGCTATGCCCGGCACGCCACCAGACATGGCCCAATGTATACCCTGCCGGCGAATTGGGCGAGAAACATATGTCGTGGAGAATTAAAGCTCGACTATCACATCATGGCATGCCGAAATATCAAGGATGAACAAGATAGAAAATCAAGGATGGACTTCGACTGATCGTAATCTGGCAGGTAGTCTGTGTTTACAGGCGTTTTCTGCATTATGCGTGTCGCCTAGTATTCTTTGCGAAGGTCTAAAAATGAAGCCCATAAAAACTTGGACTTCAAAGTGATCAATATTGGTACTTTAAAAGAGTTAAAATCTACAATATCCAATGTGACCTTCTCCTGACCTGGTCTATTTCCTCCCATAGACTATCGTGTTATAGGTCTAGCTAATTTATACTCAGGCTGAGCAATAAATGTTCATTCATGCATAGCATGACAATGGCATCATAACTTTCCAAACGTTTGTATTCTAGGATGTTTATTTGTCCGTTCAATGCCCCGACATCAAGTTTGACATTTACTTTAAATTGAAGTCCCACAATGTTATCTTGTGTCTATAAATAATGTCTACAACCTTTGTGGATCTACACGAAATATATTTGATATTACATCAATTTTGTCAGCAACGTTGTTATAAAAAAAGTGAACATTTCAATTCATACGTATCAATAAATATGTGAAACAAATAACTTGTGCTTATTTGGTTTTCGTTTAAAAATATTGTAAATTATGATGTGAATGTTGGAAATGGAATTTTTGAATATTGAATGACATTTGAATGAAATTAATTATTCAATCGACAAAACACAGTTCCAACTGCATCGTAAAATAATTTCTCTGAAGAGCTTTTGACTGCAGATAGATAAGCCGTTCAGAAGGAAATGGCAGAATCTAAAATCACGATTCGAGAATCGAGTACACAGTAGTTCAACTGTTCAAGGCTCCTGTGAAGGTTTGTGTGGTTGAATATTTCCCCATTGTTATAGACAATAACAATAGTGTTACTACATGTATCAGGAAACGTGTTGTTGCAGGCAAATTTGTCCTGTACCTTGACTTGAGATGGGTTCAGTTCATATTTAGTTCAATGTTGGATTAAACACCATCGTAGTTCAAGGGGAAGGCAATTGTTAGAGGAACGTAATTTCCCACTATAAGATGGGTTCATTCAAACGTGTGCACGTGTGGTTGTAAGTTTGAAACAACACGCATCAACGTGATATGTAACAAGGGATCATGTCGTGGTTATTTTGCCTCAATCAAATCAAATTAAATCTAAATTATGAGAAAGTCATCTTCACAAAGATAAAGTCGCGGGTGATGTGTGTCCATGCATGTCTTACCAATGGGAGCACAACTTAGTTTTGTACTCTAGCAAGAGTGTTATTTTGTTCATTCCATTATTACTGTATGTAGCTCAGATATCAAAGTTTTTTTTTTATTGAACCTTCACACGGTGAAAATTCAAAACTCACTCTTTCTAGGGTTTTTTCTCTTATTTATATGCATTCCCTGAATGCCTTATATTGAATGTGATTATACGTCTGAACGTATCCCTCTTCAACTCCCAATGTCGCCTGCTAAAAAGACTGTATTCCACCACATGAAGCTAAAAAATACGTAGCTCCTTAGCCCAACCATGGACCATGGTCCAACCAAGGAGCTACTGCACTATACACAGTAACTCAAACAATGTGTAAATGGTACGTGGCTCTAAATAACTTCTGTACATGGCTTTTTGATTGAGGCTCGAGTAAACCCACTTAAAATTCACCAAACTCTAGAGCTAATTTTCCGATAAACAGTCTCTCTACCACTTTGTTTACTCCCCGCTGATAAAGAACTTAACCGAAGCACAGAAAGAGTATTATAGATCCATTAGGAAGGCTCAAGATACAATGGTCTGTAATGGTCTTCGACCCAGTTGTGTTTTGTTATTAGTGGTTGCGACTTAACTAGATATTAGTCTGCAACACAGACTTTTATCTTGAAAAGAAATTCAATGTGAACCTAACTTTGCGGGACATCCCCTTTACCCGACTTGCGAGTTTGGCAAGTCCTGTTTACATGATTGAGCATGGTACATGTATTAAATACACTTTTTAACAATTCAGACGGGGGGGGGGGGGCGCGGGTTCTTGACGAATGGACGGTGTTTATGTGTCAACTTTTCTCATGCAAATGATTTCTCTGACATTGGCAACTCTGCTGTAATACATGGTATAAACTGTACACCACTTTGGAAAGTTATGCTATCTCAGTTGTTAGGAAAATAACTCTTAATTGTAACACAAGGGGGAAAATGAGGTGGCAAAACTGCATGGGTACAATCGGTTAAAAATATACGTTTTACAGGGCTTCATTTTTAAGACCTTGAGACACTATGAAACTCAGTTGATGTCAGATCCTATGAGAATATTGTTAAATATAGCCTTTATCAGGTAGAAATAAACAGCTTACCATCAGAGTACAGGATAAAGACTACTTAGACTAGATTAGAACTGACTTGAAAGTGCTTTCTGTAGGTCTACTGCCAAATTTTCATCGAAATGTTACGTGCAAATCAATGAGAGAATTGAGAGCAGGAATTGCCACACATTGTACATACAAAGAAAAGTTATGGTTGGCTCAAACAATGTATTACAGTAGTCTGTCGTATGAAAATTACTTTGTTATATCGAAAAGTAGTTATATCACGGTTTCAAACAAGAGCCCCGAGGGGCACGACGCTCACGCTGAGGTCTCACAAATCTCTATAGTACGCATTAAGAAAAAATGCCTAGGTATCTTAACATTTGACCTTGACGCTACTTACATGTATGTGACCTGACCCCAATTTACATGAGGTTCACTATACTATGTATCATCTAGCCATCCAAGTTATCTCAAATGGGCCAATACCAACCAAAGAAGAAACTTGCAGGTATATTCTATCATTTGACTTATTTGAACGCTTTGACCTACATATATGACTTTGACCCCAAATTACCATTGAGGTCCCTGATACGCATCTACGCACCACAAGTTGTGGTACAAATGCGGATTGTGGTTAGAAATTACCTAGTTTGGCCTTATGGGCCTGCCCCTGGGCCTCCAGGGGCTGGCGTACATTCCCAGGGAACCCTCTATCCCCTCCCCGCCTGAAGATCATTCCCACCAAGTTGGTCTAAATCCATAGATGTAGAATGTGAATTATTTCCCATAGGGCCTACCACAAACTTTTGCCGCCCCTTAGGCCAAACGGGGCCACCCTGGCATTGTCATGACGAACATTAATTCAGCACTATAGAGGTTCTAACACACAATAGTGGCTTAACAAACTATTTCTAGATCAGAAAGAAAGAAATTTTTGAGAACTACGTACTTTTGGCCTTTAGGCCCTGCCCTGCGGCCAGGGGGCCAGGTGTACGCATTTGAGGGACTGATCCACCCCTAAGGATCATGTCCTGCAAAGTTTGGGCGCGAATCCAATCATGCATTTTGAAGAGAAGCTGAAAATGTTAAAAGTGTTACGCAGCGGACGCACGACGAACGAAGCACGACGGACGACGGACGAAAAGCGATCGCAATAGTCACTTGAGCCTTTGGCTCAGTGAGCTAACAAGTTTTACTTCGAGGTTTTAACTTGCGACGGCTGAAATTCTCGGTATAGGCCCTAAAAGACCAGGAAGAATTATTTTGTTTTGTTACGAAATTTCGGCTCTAGGTGAGTTAAAAAAAAAACAAAAAACAAAACGTCAAGTTGATGGGTCCTTTGGGTGGCGAATAGGACTGACTGCTTTTAGTAAGAAAGGTAAAATTTACTGACAACACGGTACATGTAGCTTTATTTGAATGACAAGTGACACAATCAGCAACTATCGTCCAGTGAGGATTGTACAGTGTAAGCTTGTTAAAACAAAGAAAGTGGACCCTGGTGTTAAATAAACGCTTAAAACCATAACACCGGTATGAAGTCAAGGTGCATTCCTTTTGTCTTACATTTCTTTTCATTATCATTGGCATCTCTCAGAAGCGTACGCAGGATTTTGCAAAGGGAGGGGGGGGGGTGGGTAAGGGGTTGTTCATCCGCGGCCAAATCCTAGCCCCAGAAATTCACATTTTTCCCCGGTCAGCCCAGCCGCCGAAAAATTGTTCATCCCATCCTCGGTCCAAAAACATTTTCAATCCAACATCGTGTCCTACGACTCAATCTTGATTCCACGGCTAATTTAAGGGGGTGTTTTAAATGTTTTCAGCATAAAGGGGGATGTTTCAGTAAAAAAAAGGGGGGGTTGGGATTGTTAGAGCACCCCAAACACCCCCCCCCCTGCGTACGCCTATATGGCATCACTTACTGCTAAACTCTCTCAGCCCTGCATGCGGTATTCTACTGTTCTTACACAAAACAGTGGCAAACTGTTTATGTTTGTTGGTTGAATCAGCAGCTCACACCCTCATGGAATGGGTGTGGAGAAGTTGACGAGTGTGGTGAATGACCAGTCAGAAAAGTGCACCCGAAACTTACACCCACACACAAAGATGCAGATATACATGTAGCACATTTTTACGAACAGCACAACACAAATATCCTCTCTATTCAAAAGTAAAGCAACATACATTATAACACATGTATTTTAAGTTGACAGGGGTCTTTCTATAATGATGTCAACTTTATTATTGCAAAATAACAAATTATTTCAAGAGAAACCGATGAATACTCTTCATAAGACAGTGGAAAGGATGATACGCCCATATTTCAGAAAGGACCTCATAAGTTATAATTTCTTACTCTTTCTCAATTCTAAAGGCGGTTTAGTATTGCAAAAATACTAAAATTTGCTGGCATGAGACTTTTCAGTACGAGAAGGCCATCATCTTTAATTAGTAGCCTCATCTTCCGTAACTACTGTCTTATAAAGATAGGAGGCGCTTTCGTCTTCGCCGGGTGTTGCCCTCTTTCTGAGAACGCGTCAGAAGAACACATTGCCATTTTTTGTTCGTTGGAAGTCTTTTAGTAACTCCTTGGTCTTTCCAAGCCATCGAAATCGTTTCACGGGAAATATGAAATCTGATTACGATGCTAGTGTGAATTAACACCCCACCCCTCCAAAACAATGTTAAATTGTATGTTCCAGCCCCTGTGCCATGGGTGCGCCTGCAATTGATTATCTCTCCGCCGTGGAGAAGGAATGAGAAAGAGTATTCAGTGGTTTCTTTGGAAATAATTTATCTTCCAATAATAAACTTCATTCAAAATGCATTTGTTTTAATGTATGTTGTAATACTTTTGAGTATAGGGAGAGTACACATCAACTAGTGGCACTATACAGACGGACAGACACTCAGAAAAACACGCACACACATCCACAAACCACTACCAGGAAGTACAATGTTAATACAGTACATGTAGTGCACTCTCATTATAAAGAAGTCCTCGGGACCCATGATATTTGTTCTGTGTAACGAAATTTCTTTATATCAGGGTTGCAAAAACAATAAAATACAAAGGACCAGATATGGGACGAGAGATTTTTAACTTCTTTAATAATTGAATCTTGTTATATCAGTGTTCTTATAACGAGAGTGCACTGGTAATCACACATTTTCTGGAAACGTAGCATAAATTACTGCATTATTCACTGATCATTATTTTCTCTCACAACGAAGCTCCTTGAAGTCGCTTGCCGATTGATGAGCACTTTTTTTTTGGGGGGGGGCATTCACCACTCAAAATTGTACGTTTCCATTGTGTCTTCACAATTTACTGTATACAGCAATTTTGTCGCATTCTGGGGAACATAATGGAGCCCTGGCCTTTGATAAATTTTCGAACACACGTCAACAAAGATAATCAAACTAATGGCGAATGCTTGCATATTTCATGTCCAAACTGCAAAGTAACATTCCTAGTTAACTATGATTAGTCTCTTACGCATTGTACTTTCAGTGACGTCTATTATTGGTATTTGGTGATTTTCTTTCTGCAATGATGTTGACTATAAATTATCGAATCGTAGTAAATCGATGGTCCATGACCCCTTATCATTAGTAAACATCAACAGCTTGATTGGCAGGTGAATGGCATATCGTTTGTGTAATCATAGCACTTAACATTTGCCTTCACGGCTGGATAATTATAGATTTGTTGTATTCATCATAAAACGATCTGAAATCAAATGTATTGTACTTCTTATATGATGGCAATTACGATAGTCATTCCGACATTCGACAGTCTACAGATGACCAAAATTCTTCTTTTAATATGGATTATTTTTCTTTATAATCACAATTTATCACAGCTTTCAGAATCACAGCCAGACTCTGAAGAGAACATCATGTTTAATATGTTTATATAGAAATAAACAATACGGTCATACTCAGCGAGAATTCAACTTAAATATCATCGTTTTATTTTTTCAATAAAACCAGATAAAAACACCTTGTACATGTACCATTCGTTTAACAGTTAAATCAGGTATACATGGCATAAATAAATCGTGTTCTTGTCCGATGGATATAATATCATAAAAGGTAACGGGATAGGATGCATGTACTTCCGGGTCAATAATGTTCATCTATGCAGTTCTGTACATGTATATCGATAAATAAATTGAGGTTCAGTCTGTAGTGTTACATGGTTTTCGTGATACATGTAATACATTAAACGCGAACGTTGGGCACAAATTTACCAAACGGCAAAACTTTGGTTATAGCTAAAGCATATCTAGCCAAAAACATAATTTTAAAGTTCCCATTTTTAGGATGATTAGGGATGGAATGGAGACCCGAAGTGATGTTGTCAAATTGGTTTAAAAATAAGTGGGCCATTGTGTGTGGTGGCTAAAACCAAATTCATATCTTGGTGCAATTTGCAAATAACGTACACTCTAAATTACAATGATTTAAAATAAATCTTGATTGGCTGTGGTTAGGGACCAGTCGATTTTTGGATTTAGATTTAAATCTACTTAACGATCTAACTGTCACAAATGCTTAAAATTTAAATCTTTATTATTTATCAAGACTTCAATATAAATCTTCAGATTGATTGGTCAACAGTCCATAACCACAATTGTTCGGGATTTATTTCAAATCCTTGTAATTTATGATTTGAAATTTTGAATCTCTCATGAAGACGTGACACACCGAAACATATTAAAGGTAAATGACATGATTGGGGTTAGTCCTCAACTTGGGCTAAAACTACTCTAGAATCAAGTTAACTATGCAAGGATTCTCCTGTGAAAATCTTGTAGTCAAACGTTGACTCATAAAATAAACAATGTCAATATCACTCGTAGCACGGAAACCTGCTGTGTGGCTCTCTATGGGGCTTATTTTTATCGTCCCCGGATAAAATTAAGATACTCCTATGTTTATGCTTGATTCTCCTTAAGTAAACAAATTACAGACAAATCCTCCCAGGTGGGAGATCCACTCCTGCTAGTGTATAGTTCAACTCATTTGGTTCTTGAGGCATTTTCAAGTGTTCCCAATCATGTTACTAACCTTTATCCAAACTACAAAGTGACCTCATACTTCAGCTCCTAGTCCCATACATACTGAATCTACTTTTCACTTATTTATCGTTTTGCAGTCATCGTAGATTGATAACTATACATCGGAGGCGTTCAGTGATTGTTCACCATATTCATACAATAAACAGAAATACCACGACATGCAGGTTCCATTAAAGGTTAGTGACATGACTTGGAACACTTGAAAATGCCTCAAGAACCAAACGAGTTGAAATATATACCAACTATACACTAGCTGGAGTGGATCTCCCAGCTGGAAGAATTAGTCTCTAATTTGTTTACTTAAGGAGAATCAAGCATGAACATACTACTATTTTAATTCTATCGGGGCACGATGAAAATAGGATCTAGAGAGAGCCACACTGCAGCTTTGATTGCAAGGAGGGATATCTACATTAGTTATTTTAGAATGAGTCAACGTTTGACTACAAGATCTTCACAGGAGAATCCTTGCATAGTTTACTTGATTCTAGAATAGTTTCATCCCAAGTTGAGAAAATTCGATATTTTGATTACGATTACGATCTTGAATTTGAAGTTGAAATTGTTGCTACATGTATAACCTTTTACAATTGGTAGAGCAAGTAAGTTTCTCTATATGATGAGTGGTCGACTCAACAAGTAAATCGTAAATCCCTTCAAAATAATGATCACAACATCGAGTCATCAGACGAGTTTCAAACTTCTTACATTTTTTTTAAAGTTATGATTTGTACCAAATGCAAAACAAACATAGATTTACGAGTTAGACAGGATATCTCTTGTTTGGTATACATGTATATTTTCATGAACTTATTCCTTCTAAATTTCCGTTAATAAAACAAAAGTAACACATACAAATTGCCAGATTCATTCAAAACAACGTGACATGACATGACATGATGTATATGTTTTGCATAGTTCAAAGGCAATGCTTTAGTCAGGCGATGCTTGGAATAAGACTACTCAAGTCGTAAAAGTACGTGTAACTGGATTACTGTTACACGACACGGTAACATTTACTGTTTGACGTCACATGACTTTGCAAAGTTCTTCCAGCAGTCGTTCAGAACAAAATTCATGGATATGAAATCTCATATCCACATATACCATACCATACATTTTGTAATGGATTTCACAAACGATTCACAATCGTCATTGGAATTAAACAAGAGCTGAAAAACGTAATCCAAAGAAATACTTCTTCAGATGTGAGAGATGTATCTTACCCTTTGGTAGTTTGAGTTTTTCTCTTTCGTAGTTATAGGGAATCACGTTATGGAAGGAAAAAAAATATATACATAACTGAATTAATGAATTCACTCGTGGGGACATCGCATTTTGTGTCGGATGAACAGGTTAACAACATTGCACGTAGGGGTAAAACTTACAAAGAGAATTTGTGCGATGTAAGACGGCAAATTTTACCACCAGTCAGAAACATCTAAAACGATAACAGTGATACACTCATCTTAAATGCAACCACAACTGTGTAATTGATAATACGATTCGGAGTGCATGTAGCTATTTTGATTTAAACTTCATAAATAAGAATTATTTCACGATAGTACTCACCAACTCTCTTTTTTAATGATACATTTTGAGAATATGATAAGCGAAAAAACACACGTTATTATTTCTCAAATTGTAATTCATTTCATTATCATATTTAACTGCCTCAAGAGTCAGTACATGTATATTATTATTCTAACCGAGCATGCTGAGTCTAGAACTGAAACGGTTCGTAGATCTACAAGTCCAAATGATTTTCAACTTAATTTCAATAAAGTATATAATAACTGAACAATGTTGACAACCATAGTGACGGCTTCATCATACCAGGATAAAAAAAGTTGTGGGATTTTCTTATTTTTGGTAAACTCTTTTGCGTATTGATGATATAGCAAATACGTATTGATAGGTATTCCTGGTGAAAAAATAAAAAACAATGTTGCAACTTGCAAATTCACCATTCTTCCACGTAGAGACAATTTCAAACAGGATGAAACTTGTAAAGAGCTGTTATAACCAGTTGCCAATGTATACACACACACGAGGCGGTGACTTTGTGTGGCCAATATCACTGTGCTGTGAAAAATTCCAATTAATAATTAATGAATAACCAATATTTCATGCAGTGGTTATTAATTTTCATCGTTTTCTTAAATCTTATTATTGATACTGATGACAATTTTTCAGTATTCACTTTAGAAGTTGAAATTCATTTGAACTTGTCCTTAAATACCCATGACGGACAAATTTTCGAGTGCTTAACATTAATGTTAACATTAGATGTTAATTACAATTTAGTGTGTAGTATGTACCCGTGGACATGATAAAAGTATACCCACAATACTTCATTAACCTGCTTAAGTCCTTGTGAAACAGTGGAAGAAGCAAAACAATAAAACATACACCCAAAACACTTGAATATAATACGCGTCAAATGCTTATTTAGTAGCACCAGTTGTAATAAACAATCGAGTGGGGGACGACCGCCATTGAAGATGATGGCAAAAAAGAGTAAAATCTTCTTCCCAAAGTTATCAATCAAAAACTTTAAAGGGCCATTACTTGATTCGGAACAGCTAAAAATGCTTCAAGGACCAAATGAGTCCAAACATAAGGTATCAGAGTGTAAGATTCATCTCAGATTTGTTTAACCAATTGAATTAAAATATAGAAATTGATCCAATAGAGAGCTACGTAACAGATGTCCCGGTGTCAGCATTTATAATTGCACTACAAAGACGACATGGTTGATCTTGACAGTTTCACAGAAGAAACCTTAAACAGTTACAAGAGTGATTTTTGGGGAGCATTGTGTCCTAATTGAGGACTACTTTCAATTTGTTATTTCCCTTAAAGATTTTGCGACCAGTACGTACACCAAGTTAGGTGTTCCTTTCACTTTTTGTTTTAGTTTAAAGTGATAGGCTAACATTGTGGAGCTTCAATTTTAAAAATTGTCAAACTGTGATATCTCAGCGACATAGTAGTGTTCAAATGGACAAATAAACACCCTAGAATACAAAAGTTTGGAAAGTGTACGACTGCCAATGGCAAGTTATGCATAAACAATTATACTCGGGGCGAGTAGAAAATAGCCTTGGTGTACACACAGTAAGTCCATGGGAGGAAATGGGCAGGTGAATCCAGTCAACTTACGATTTTCACTTTTTAAAGCAGTAAATAATCATTCTGAAATACAATTTTTCAGGGCTTCATTTTCAGACCTTTTCAAAGACATTGCTTGGTAGCATGGAGAAATATGTAGCTCAGATTTTTGTAACTGTGGTAAATGTTAGCCAGTACCTTTAAGCAAATTTGTTTAATTTAATGAACATTTAAGGAAGTGGTGGGAGAGGAAGCAGTCCTCAATTCAGGACATGATCATGTATACTAAATCATGGATCCTACTCATGACTAAATGTTACTGCTGTGAAAATTGCTGTGAAAATTTCACGGTCAAACAGTCCTCCTTGTTAGTCTACAATTACTATCAGAAATTGTGAAAGTCAATTTTGGTGTGTAGCTTTCTGTTTGTTCAGTTATTTTCTGTTGGGAGTCTCGGGAGTCGGGACCATACTTAAACTCAGAACTCGTAATTAACATGCTTCATGCCTGTTTCTCCTCAAGTAAACAAATTCAAGACAAATCCTTCCAGTCAAAATACACACTCTAGCCAGTGCACTTAGTACATTATATTAACACATTTTTAAACTCAATTGGTTCTCGAGGCATGTTTCGTAATCATGTCACTTTCCTTTCGTTTTACTGTCTTTGAACACATTCTGAACATTTTGGAAGACCATTATGAAAACTAACACCATTTCATATTTTTTTTACAAAAAGTTGCATATGATATTTATGTGTCTCCAACTCCTTGTCTCTTTTAAAAGTCAAACGACTGCATGTAAATTATAATATCCAGTAGAGGCTATGAGATGTTACTTTAGAGACAAAAAGCAAATCATATTTCATTTCTAATGTCTTTATAACTTCTTAAAAAGTCACTGTCAGTTTTTAAAATTAACTTAAAAGTCCTACAATTTTATCGCCATCCATATTTTCGTGACTTCAGTCAATATAAAACTATTTCACACTCCCTTATGAGTTACAAATGTGACCAATGGACTATATGTAGCCTACCCTCGTAACAACTAACAACATTACCGTTATCAGTATTCTTCTGTAAGTCAGAGACACTTGTCAGCTGAATAGTAACTGGCAAACAAGTTCTACTAAGAAAAGTAGTATAAATTGGCAGGATTTGATGCCAATCAAAACGTGGTGCACAAACTTGTTTTGAACTATTGCGTAGCCACCCATTCTAGTACGGTTTAAACCTTATTGACATAATTGCTTTTGTTGAGAAATTCTCGACTTGAGCAAGCGTTGATCGTGCGGTTTTCAGCGAAATCATTGTTTCTTTTGTCGAAGCGATTTGATTCACCCGACGGCGATGCCATTTTGTCAACATCAAACAGATTTTCTCGAAGAAGATTGGGGTAATTTTACGTTTTACTAACGGAAGACCAATATTCCAGCAAGTTTCAATATAAAATGAGTTGCTTTATCATGAATGAAAACTTGTGGATTTTATTATGAAGCGTATGTTGCTTTCACGGATGAAAACAGACCATGTTAAGTCGATATATTCTGGTATTTAAACATTAAATACATTATTTACAGTTGTACGCGTGATGCATAATCAAACTATAAAAAGTATTGATTTTACAGGGAGAAATAAAGTTTCTACATTGCAAAAACTGGGGTGTTAAATTTAACACCAAGGGTGTTGCACAAAATGAATACCGGAAAAATGTTGGTTTTTCAACACCCGTGGTGTTATTAAAGCCAATGCTCTTTGTGTTTGAAATAATTCGTTTGGTGTTAAACTACACATTTTACGCCACGTCTGGTATCTTTATTATGCAACATGGGTGTTAAATTTAGCACACAATTTTTGTAGTGTATAGTGAGTTCTCCTCCTCCAGTAATGCTATACTGCCGTTTCATCCCCATTTCGTTGGCGGGCTAAGGCAGCTTCCTCCTTGCTTTGGGGCCCACAGCACTCGACACCCGGAGCTATCCTCTCAATAAATCGCTTCCAAGATCGCACAGTTTTCGCCGACCAAATCCACATGCCGCTCGTTATCCCTACCACGAGCGACATGAATATTTTCAGTATGACACTTCAATTGTTCGCGAAGCTTCGCCGCTCCTCCACATCACCCTGTTCGAAGATGTTCGGTAGCCAAAAACACTGTCGCCACGACGATGGTGCAGGAACGGTGTAGAGCACCGAAAAGAGTCCGATTTTACCATGAGCCGCGTTCTCGGAAGACGAGTTTGTCAGGTTTTTCGAGCCGCGTTTTTCATAACCGATAGAATTTTGAAAAGAGAGATAATCCCGGAAGAAAGAGGTCCCGACTAGCCAGATAAGTAAACAGTGGAGCAATAACAAACCCCGTGAGGGCCTCCAGGCTATAATTACCCACAAAACACATCCCAGTGAGTTCATCAGCGTCGACTACGCGCATGACGAGGATGATGACGGTCTTCACGAAGGGGATGCCCCAGGCCGACACGTGGAAGTAACTACTATGCATCTGAATGGCCTCGTGACCCCATTTTAACCCCGCGGCGAGGAACCACGTGAAGGTCAGAATCACCCACCAGATGGAGCTCGCCATCCCGAAGTAGTAGAGGATGAGGAAGGTCACGGCGCAGCCCGTGTTCTCCAGGCCCTCCTGGATGAGGAACTCGGCCACGCCGTCATCATCGCACGCAATAATCGATACGTCCGGCGAACAAGCGAACGATGTACGCTATGCTATACACATTATAACATATCGATAGGAAGATGATGGGTCTTTCAGGGTATCGAAATCGCACGGTGTCGATCATGAATGTGAGTACCGTCATCGTCGTCGTCAGGAAGCAAAGACCGGCCCATATCGCCATCCAGATTTCCGTAAATCGCTTTTCGCTCTTGCCAAACAGAAAATGAGCGTCGCAAATGAGTGCACATTCCTCGTAGCGTTTCACATAGTGCCATTTATGCGGCTCACGGTGGTGTTGACAGTCCGGCTCGCCGGGCCTGACGGCGACGATGTCCGTGGTCATACCGTCGGGTCCGTGCCCGCCGCCGCCGCCACCCTCATTGTTCGTATTCTCCTCATTTTGATCCATACATATCGTCTCATCGTTACTCCTAGGAGGAAACTGGGAACAGTTTAGTGTCGCGGGCCACTTGAAGCCGAAACTATTCAGTACTGGTTTGCATTTGATTCTCACTCGTTCACACATGGGTTGACACGGACCGATAGGGACGTCGATTTTCTCCGTGCAGAACGGAACGTAGACGGAACACAGAAAGAACTTCAAGTCCTGTGAGCAGCCATACTGTATGAGAGGTGTGAATGTCTTGAATTGTAGCTCGGCATCTTGCTGCATTTCATTCCCAACCAGGTTGGGCATCCGAGTCAGATTATACCCCAACCCCTGACAATCTTTGATCGTGATCGGAATACATTTAGTGGGTTGTGGATCGAATTCATCGAAATCTGGAATAGGTTGGGCGAGAGAACATTGTAATAACGACAACCCGAGTAATAATATGACTATAAATCCACGCGATCGT
>JZLH01S0171398.1:7336-20291 GCA_001188425.1 Eucidaris tribuloides | reverse complement strand
ACGTAAACAGAGGAGCAATAACAAACCCCGTGAGGGCCTCCAGGCTATAATTACCCACAAAACACATCCCAGTGAGTTCATCAGCGTCGACCACGCGCATGACGAGGATGATGACGGTCTTCACGAAGGGGATGCCCCAGGCAGACACGTGGAAGTAACTACTATGCATCTGAATGGCCTCGTGACCCCATTTTAACCCCGCGGCGAGGAACCACGTGAAGGTCAGAATCACCCACCAGATGGAGCTCGCCATCCCGAAGTAGTAGAGGATGAGGAAGGTCACGGCGCAGCCCGTGTTCTCCAGGCCCTCCTGGATGAGGAACTCGGCCACGCCGTCATCATCGCACGCGATAATCGATCGTCCGGCGAACAAGCGAACGATGTACGCTATGCTATACACATTATAACATATCGATAGGAAGATGATGGGTCTTTCAGGGTATCGGAATCGCACCGTGTCGATCATGAACGTGAGTACCGTCATCGTCGTCGTCAGGAAGCAAAGACCGGCCCATATCGCCATCCAGATTTCCGTAAATCGCTTCTCGCTCTTGCCAAACAGAAAATGGGCGTCGCAAATGAGTGCACATTCCTCGTAACGTTTCACATAGTGCCATTTATGCGGCTCACGGTGGTGTTGACAGTCCGGCTCGCCGGGCCTGACGGCGACGATGTCCGTGGTCATCCCGTCGGGTCCGAGCCCGCCGCCGCCGCCACCCTCATTGTTCGTATTCTCCTCATTTTGATCCATACATATCGTCTCATCGTTACTCCTCGGAGGAAACTGGGAACAATTTAGCGTCGCAGGCCACTTGAAACCAAAACTATTCAGTACTGGTTTGCATTTGATTCTCACTCGTTCACACATCGGTTGGCACGGACCGATAGGGACGTCGATTTTCTCCGTGCAGAACGGAACGTAGACGGAACACAGAAAGAATTTCAAGTCCTGCGAGCAGCCATACTGTATGAGAGGCGTGAATGTCTTGAATTGTAGCTCTGCATCTTGTTGCATTTCATTCCCAACCAGGTTGGGCATTCGAGTCAGATTATAACCCAACCCCTGACAATCTTTGATGGTGATCGGAATACATTTAGCGGGTTGTGGATCGAATTCATCGAAATCTGGAATAGGTTGGGCGAGAGAACATTGTAATAACGACAACCCGAGTAATAATATGACTACAAATCCACGCGATCGTGAGGTAACGTTCAGTTGTATGGGCTGTACACACTTATTCCAGAAGGAAGAGTGATTTCCGAGCGCTCTTCCCAAAATTTGTCCTCGCCTCCTCATCCTCCTCCTCGATTCAAATTCGTCCAAACATCCTCTCCCATCCATTATGCACACACGATGACCAAGTCACATCCACTTATCAACAATACGCACAGGTTTCATACACGAGTCAGTTCAAATTCATAACACTAGCGCGAATCCGCGGTGGTAACATTCAAGAATAATGAGCAGGAGCATGTGTTTTCTCTGCAAATATTCACCACACGTAATGCGACAGTAATAGCAGACGTTTCTCCTCCCAAAATGCGGAAGATGTGAAGGCGCGGGTTTCCCGTTCCGTACAGGTTGAAGCGGCCGAAACGCTCACATTCTGCCGAACATAATTAACTCCACGTTTTTTGTGCTGCTGTTTTATCCCCGGGAAAGCAGGTGACTCGCAGCGACCTCATACAGTCATACAAATATATTTCCAACGGTAATCCTCGGCGGGTGCACGGGACAGTTCGGCGTTGTTGAGTGATACATTCGTCGCGTAAAAATCCTCGAGATGTCGGGGGCTTCTCTCTCAGTTTAGCAACCCATTATCTGACCTCATGTCGTATGATCCCGCGACTCCACGTCGATTTGTGTAAGATATACAAAACAACCCAATTTTGTCTCTAATACTCTGATTCATCTCGCGCCTAACTGCACGTGTGCATGTGTTTTCAGTCCATTCTCATATCGTCCTACTCAAAGCACTCACGCCAGCAGTCTCCGCACAAACGTCTACACGAATAGACCTTTGCTCTTGCAAGGCGTACGTTGACTTTATCGCTTTGTCCCAAAACACATTTTCAAGAGTCGTCTATCCACAGAACCGCGATAAGCGATAAAGGCATGTTAGCTCTTGGCGAGTTGGAGTTATTATTAAGCCATCACTGCACGAAAAAAGATCAGAATATAACTTATTAAAAATCCGTCAACATACGTAAACACGTTTCTCCGTGCGGTTGTGTGGCTGTGCGAGTGTTATTATTGTCACAAAACAGCGTCGAGCTAGTCAGGCACATTTGCATTAGCACTTTTCCTTATAATCCTGTCGCCAATAATTCGGCTCGATTCCTAGGTATAATCAACGCATATTGACATAACATGTGGTCCGTATCACGCACTTAGGCTCAGAAAATCTCTTCTGAGTGCATTCACCGCAATATGCAGACGGGATTGAATAGACCGTGTAAAAAACAGAAGGCGAGGAACAAGCTCAATGACCAATCTATAATATTCGAGCGCTTCTGAGTAGCTTTTGTGTTTTACATCAGCCGTAAGATTTCGCCATTCCGTTCGCCTCCCGGCTTGAAAACTCTAGTAATACCTCTTATTTTCCGCAAAACATGAGCTGCATCCCAAATGTGCGTATTTTCACCGCAAGTGACCGACTGCGTGTGTACCTTAACCACATCGAACCATTCCACCAATGACAGGCATTGTTTTCGTGGGGAAAGCTCCGCCCACCGGTCCATGACCGGCTAATCCGTGATTGGCATCTCCCAGGGGCGCGTTCTCATTGGCCGAATAGCGGTGGCTTAGGGTTCCACCACCGTGGAGAGTAGATTCATTTATCGTGTGCTATGAGGTGAGAAAGGCATTTCGGTAGTCGGTGTGCAATCTTGCATATGACGGCTACGGAGAATGCCAAGAGAACATGAATAATTTGTGATAATCAAAATATGGTTCACTTTAATCTGTTTCTCCAACCACTGAAAAGGATAAGATCAATACGATTACAGAAGACGAATTGTGTTTGTCTAATTCATCCGTGTCATCGCTTGTATACCGAGCAGAACTGTGCCACTGTACCGCTTATTGAATGTACAACATAATTATCCCTCCACTACATTCGGAGTCGTGTTTTGAAGGATATGCAATACATAATGCACACGTGTTAAAATGTACGATTCAAGTGTGTAAAATTGTGACATGTAATATTGTGACACATGAGTGTATGTATGCTTTGTGGCACTGTTTACCAAAGGTATTATGCAGAGTTATAGTACATAAAAGTCCTGGGCTTGATATTATTGGGATAAATTCTCACACCAACATGTACCATAATGGGGCCAAGTTTGCAATTAGTTCACTCTCTTTTATTGTATTTATTTTCCATATCTGTCAGTTTCATTACACCATGGACCCTACTTCGTAGTAGGATCCATGATTACACTGAATGATCTATGCCGGTGAATGATTCTGGTACCTATTGCTTCAACCCTTTTCCTGCGACAATCGGGTGTAAATTTATGAATTTATATAATGATACAAACCGCTTTTGTGTGGAATCTCTTTTGCAGTTCCCAGAAACACAACCAAATATCATTGCCTTTGGATTACTTGTGAAGGGCGTGTCAGTCATTATCAAGAACTTAAAAATATGACCTGTGGTTCAGGCTGTGTGTCAGACCCATGAACGGAGTCGATTCAGTACCATTAGGGCAGTAACATGAATGTGAGAAGTCAGATATGAGTTGAAACGTATACCAGTACAGACACATGCTAGAGTGTGAATCCAGGCTGTGAAGTGGAAGGACACGTCTTCAATTTGTTAACTCCCCCCCCCCCTTAAAAGGGAAGGGAGGGGGACTGGAAGAGCAACATCTGGGCCGTGGAACTGAGCGTTATGTTTAATTCTTGATCAGACCATGGAGGTAAAATGATCAGATAATGAGCTTTGCATGAAAAGTTGAAAAACCACGTAGAAAATGGGAAATTATTAAGGGATCCGTTTGTTGTGTTTACGTCTGATATCTCCTAAAAGTTTTGACCATGGTGACACTCTGTTAATCAGTGTTGTCTCATCGTATTACCCAGGAACATTATGGGTATTATCGACTGGATCGAAGAACAATAGAAGGATATATCCGAATTCCAAACAGCCGTGGGGCCATTCTTTGAAAAGTGAAACAAATTGTCAAAAAATGAAGTTTGTTCTTTGAAATTTTCAGTTGCATATTCATGCAAAGCATAATCCAAAGTTACTTGAATGATGTTTTTTCTTTGAAAAAAGTCCATATTTATGCTAACTTGCCTAAATTTAAATAACTATGTGTTATAATGTAAATATTGAGTATTATTCCTCTTAAATAGATTGGTAAAAAGGTGAGTGTAATAACTTTCTTTCTGAAGATTGATGTGGCCATATGTTTGTCCACACCCATTCAAACTAATACCACCTAAAAAGAATCATTTTTTATTCATTCATTAATGAGTAATTAACAAAACAAATGAATCAACTTTATATGTCACACACGTGACAGGAAAACATGATAAGTTTTTCCCAGCAGAAAACTACTGTCTTGATAATATTTCTTTTTTGTGTCAAAAGCTTGTTTGGTTATGTCTTACTTTACACCAAATATGAGTACCATAAATTGCCATTTTTAATAAATAATGAGCAAATTAATTGGTCACACACGTGATGATGTTGTCATACTTGTTTTGTTTGGGTATGTTGCAGAGAAGCTACAGGGCATATGTAGTCTCAGTTCTAGACCATGCAACCTTTTGACCTCCATAGAACACTTACCCTCTTACTGTTTTACCTTCAGAGATACTATGCCTTAAATCAAGACTCGTGTATTATTCAAAGCAATTGACTGAAGACAGTAGTTTCCTTATCAATAAAACAGACAGTTTAATGTACATGTAAATGTCTGGAAGCCAGACTAGGGCATGTGTTGCCTGTAGAACAGTTTCATAATAAATGCAAAATGTTATGCATGCCATTCTGTTCGACAAAGGTTGCTCTTAGCAACCTGACAGCTGCAGGAGGCTTGCCAGACATACCAACAACTAATGTATGCATATTGCATTTTTGGTATTGAAAATGTATTCATATGAACAGGTGGGTAGTTTTTGAAGAGAAAATACCCATAAATTTCAATACATTATGAAAATGTAGATTGTACAGGGTGTGCATTTTATCTTAGGGTTCGAAATTAGTAAAATTGTCAAAAAAAATTACTTTGAAAAAAAATATGAGGGCAGCCATATCAGAAATCTAATCATTTGTGGGGAAATATAAGGGGCCTAAGTGATTAAATTTTCAGGCCTGTAGCTCGGGTGGTTTTCCCAGAAATTTTTTTGGGCCAAATTACCATGAAGTATATATATGCTATACATATACATGTCACACACGTGACAACCCAAATGTCACACACGTGACGACACTTCATCACATAAAGAAATACATTAAAATATACTTGTGAGAGATAAATAATAATCGTTGTCATTTTCCTACTTACTACACTATAATGAAAGTCTGCCAGAATTACAAACATTGAAGAGTTTGACAATTCACAGAGTTTGCAAGTTAAATCTAAGTTATGAAAAATCATCTTCCGTGTGAAGTCACACACGTGACAAAACTTTTTTGACCTCTGACCCTAAATAAGTATGATTAACATAACATTAAATATTTTCACTTGATCACTATTGACATATATAAGATATATTTACATTTCAAAACAATGTACATGCAAGGCCTTTGGAATTACATGAGATTTTTATAGCAATTTGTAGTATTTTTGGTCACACACGTGACAAAGAATGGCCCCGTGGATAATATATTCCCATAAAACAAAACTGTAAATACGTAAAGATTTCTGACGAAATCATATATGAACTGTGTCGTACAATAGCATATCTAGAACTGTACAAGGTACACAATATTGATATTTGTGTTGTCAACCTGTAAAATCGTGGCTGTTATTGGAAAAGCGGCAGTGATATATAACTACGTTTACTGAAAACAGGTCCTGACAAATATAATGGTTTTGTTCATCGTGGCGAATCGTTTCTCTGATTATTCTGGTTTTCAGGCCACGGAAGTCGGCAATGGGAGGCGGTCGCGCTCGTTTGGCAAGTACAATACTTTGTAATAGCGATCGGAAAGATACATATTTTGAAACAAGCGAGGCATGTTGAAACCTATATTGCTTCCCCAATGCAAGGATGAACTGTTCTCTGCATTATTACAGTGCTGTCGTGTATTTTGATTTTTATCCACTGCGAATAGGTCACCCGTCGAAAATACATTCACTCACCTACATCATATCACAAATGAAGTTTATCAGGTTTTTTTTCAATGTTTCTCTCAGTGTATTTCAGAGCTCTATTCAGCACTAACACTCGAATGCGCTATATGGACCCGTGTTGTACTTGTAGGTCCATGATATAACCATGGAGGTAGAAGAACGACCTCCATGATATAACGATGGTTGTACCCGTAGAGGTCAGTCACTTCTCCTTCCCACTTCTTCTCACAAAAAGTCCATTTATAAATAGCAAATTCCACCTTGGGGCTGACCGTAAAGAGTTACGGTAAGTCGTCTTATGGTGTCGCAGGGGTTTAAAGGTGGAAGTACGGCAGGAGAAAGCAAGTATTTCAGAAGCCTCAATGTTAGTACACAATACAGGGACTTTTGCGTAAGACTTGGGGAATAAGGTATTCCCTTTCTGTAACTCGAAACGAATTTTTAAGTTCAATAGTTTCCGACTATACTGCTTGTGTTCTGGGGAAAAAAAGGAAATGCATTATTGAGTATCTCATGGCACCATAACTCTTGGGTGAGAGAATCAATCCATGCTTTCGTTGTGTAATAAGTAGGAAATTGAGCAAGTGCATACATACAGAAAACTGAATGGTAATTTCCAAAGGTTATACATTTTCCTGAAATTATACGACGAGCATTAGGCCTTTTGCCTACGTTTTCTTCATTAGAGCAATTAAAATATATCGTCGTTCATAAGCGTAAAGATCTTCAACTTTTTGTAACCGGCAGTTTGATTCTCATATTACCAATACTGTATCTCGAGCGTCTGAACCGTAAATATATGATTTGATTTATGGAAGGCAATTACCTCAAATGTCTCACCACCAATAAAAGGACAATGAAATGATGTGGTCGAAAATGCTTCAAGAAACAAGTAACCTAAAACATGTCAATTATGTAGATACTTCTTTGTGTATCAAATGGAAATCACTCATGCTCATAATTATGGAATATTTTGTTGATACTTAAGTTCTTTCTCTTTAATCGTCCAAAATTTTCAAGACATGTGTTAATTTCACAAAAACGCAGTATGTGAAGCAATTTTTGGATTTCATGAGATGACTAAAGTAAAAACTAAAATACGTTTGAGCGCAATAACAATTATTTATTTGTTTTTTAAATCCACAAAAAATCATGAAAAGGTATTAAATTAAAGTAATTAAAAAAACACAAAAAACTGATAACTTTTGATCTAATGTCATTTATTATTAAATTAACATCAGAATTGTCTGTTTCAAGTCTAAAAACGCGCGTAACCACCACGTGACTCAACAACAACAATACCACCATTTATAAACACAGGTTTTAGAGTCGAGTCGGACGCTACAAAATGCTCAGCATTACTGAAATACTCAGATTATAATTGTTTCACCTGGCGTGAGCATATATTAATTTCGGATGTATACCGTTCACGGAAAAATGGCAACTTCTAAAATGTCTTTAAGTATTCCATAATTATGAGCATGAGTGTATGTCTTTAATGTGATTCATGTGGAGACACAAGCATGCATATAGCAGTTTGAATTGAAATATGACTGGTAGAAATTCAGCCCATACAAAGCTATACATAACAAATTTGTCTCTGACGTAGATTTCTGATTCTATGGCATTTATTGGCAAAGAGGAAAAACTTTGACCACCAAATGTTCACAGAAGAAATCTTGAATAGTATACTTGATTCTAACATTATTTCACCAAAACTGAAGACTCCTTCTTATCTTGTATTTTTCCTTACTTTTCAACACAAGTCAAACGATAAAGCTTCTTCATTGCGACCTATGTTTAGAGAAGTGCTTTGGCCGTTTGGCATGTTTGGTGATAAACCTTTTGTACTTGAGATACTGGGACCAATGATTATACTTACCCAAAAACGCCACTTCAAAACCCGTCATGAAAGAAGGCACGGGTATCTTGTGTAATTTATAGCCGACAACAAAATACCAGCAAAGTAATAGTACATGTATTGTACTTGGCAGTTCAGCAAGACAACCATCAATGGATATCACCTCGATAGTAAAATCGATCCACGATCGATTGGCATTAAACCTACCTGGTCAAACTGACGATCCATTGGACCTGTTGAATGAAAGACAGTCTAACAACATCGTGGAGCTTCAATTTAAAAAAAAGAATAGCAAATTATTATATCCATTAGATATCACAATTTGACTTTCTTTTAATCGAAGTTATATAGCAGTGCTGAAATGAACAAATAAACACCCTAGAATACTGCCACTGGCAAGATATGCATGAATGAACGTCACCCATGAATTTCCACCGCAATGGAGTATAAAATAGTCTAAATCTACATAAAGTAGGCTATGGGAGGAAATTGGCAAAGTAAATCGTGTAGATTTTTACTATACGCATTTTGAATTTTTTTCAAGGATTCATGTTTAGACCTTATCAAAGACACTCATCAGGGAGGATTATGTAGCTCACAGGTTTTTTTTAAACTGTGATGTCTGTGGCTGTGGTTCGGATCAACAAACTTCCAGATTCATTTTTTTTTTATTAATGAACCACTGGACCTGACGTAGTTTGACACACACACACACACACACACACACACACACACACACACACACACACACACACACACACACACACACACACACACACACACACACACACACACACACACACACACACACACACACACACACACACACACACACACACACACACACACACACACACACACACACACACACACACACACACACACCGACGACGACGACGACGTACGTACGTACGTACGTACGTACGTACGTACGTACGTACGTGAAACCATAATTTCAAAATATGAAAACTGTTTATTCAAAATAAAGTTCTTCTGGAACAGAGCAAGCGGCCGATAGAGCCAAATATTGGAGGCAGTGCAATGAAAGCACCTCGTGTGCCCTAATGTTGTCATCAATTTTAATTAAAACATAATACAGTTCGGGTGAGAGGCGACTGTCTTTCGTACGCTGGGATTCCTTTCCCTCGCACACGTCCTAATGGGTATTTCACGCTCTGTTTCAGTGAAGGATTGTGTAACTGTAAACTGAGATCTTCCTTCACACATTTCCCTCGACTCCATCAACGCTTTACAGGATCCATGATGTAACCGAAGCATCTCTATATATCAACGCGTGTCTCGGGTAATTTTATTCTCGGGATTGGAGGAGGGGGCGTAAATCATGCGGGATCAAGAAGTAAATGTGAGCATAGAGGTATAGCCTCCATGATGTGAGGTAATATCGTAATATCTATCCATGTGCTTTAAGCCCCCCCCCCCGCCAATAATTGTTTCTCATCTGAGACAATTAGTGTGCAATACAATATTCAGGATCTTCAGGTTCATATTGTGATTCATTGGGACATGACCTTTAAATAAGTGACATTTCCCTCTTTCCTGTTTTTCTCTTTCTCTTGGTAGTCTAGTGCGCTTCGCGCGTAAGTTCTCTGTTTTGTTCAATATTATACCTCAACCGGTATAGACTAGTAAAATAGTCTTTTGTACGATTGTTCAGGTCTCAAGATTAATCCTCTCTAGTGGTCGGCTTTTGTCATACTTTGTATAATAAAACTATATACACAATCATAGTACACAAGTTTTCCTCAAAAGATGTAAGTTGAACTTACATCTTACCTGTGATAACAAGCCATCGTGTATTTAAAAGAAATCCAAAATAGCAGATTTACATCAAATACACATTATGGTGATTTGACAATCAGTTATGTGTTATTCTTTACAGAATTTTATGCAAGTTTTAACAATATTTTCTGCACTTTTGTGGTGTTACATATGACTTACCATAACTTGAAGATCATATTCTTCGCGTTATCAAACATCCCTGCCTGTTAAAACTACGTGTATGAAATTATTATGATTACCAATGTTTATTCACTGAAGAACTGTTGGTATGTCATTATGTAGAAATCAAACAGAATGATCTACATCTTGTTCGCTACAAGTTGCAGTGGCATACAAAAGGGTTAACTTCCTATCATATCGTCATCTCAAAACATTCCACTCGTCCTCCACTCACCTGACAAACATCATCTGCAGATGTCATCCATCTTATAACGGTCTTCCAACCCACTCTCCTCCTCTTTCATCTACCTAATGACGTCTTAAGTCTGAGAAGAGAGCTCCTGGAGAAGCGACCCTGGCCGACCCTTCGATGTCTTCAAACCAAATCACAACCCATGCGCGCCACAGGGAGCAGCAAAAAGACGTCCCAGAAGAGAGATACTCGAACATCCCAGTGAGCTTCGAGTCAAATTCCCCTTTTCAAATCGTTCATTATGACTGGGATTTTCTTGTCAGTACCATTCCTTAGAGCAAATCCCCACAAACATCTTCACATGCCTTGAGTAATATTTCTTGCTCTCGTTTGTGTCTTTTCTTTTCGTTTGGAAATATGAGGGAAATACAAACTTTCGTGTGAAAAGTGATTGTTTTCACTATTTACCTGCATTCATGTTGTGTGTATACATGTACCATGGAGCTACAAACACTTACTTTTCTTCCTTTAGTATCCGCATTCAACGTATGCATTTCAGACCGATCTACGAATGCGACCTATTTGTGAGACATCTGCAAAAGCAATAAATGTCATTCTCAATCTAAATGATTTGATATTTCATGAATATTCTGTTCTGACGGAAGTCAATGATGATAGGTTAGAGAAAAAAAATGTGGTCATTAAATTGTCGTTTGTTACCCAGAAGGACTTGTCCGTAACTCGCCGCTGCAGCCCTGACCTCGGCACACGGAAATATTTTATCATGGCGGTAAACAAGTTAGCTAGTCGCTTGTGACGATGTGGGTTAAAAGGTGGGCGTGTCCCACGGGGCCATCACGAGTCCACATCAAAGTGATAATTAAGTAACGTTTGTTTCTGAACAAATGAGGATTCTGTCAATGGCAGTAAATTTGGGCGAAGTCGGTCATGATCACTGGGCTTGAACTGGTTAGGGTATTATTGGCAGAAAAGGACGAGAATAAGTTTTCTTATACCATTTTTAAATGTATATTTTTTGGGGGAGTGTGGGGGTCTTATTAACTATATTATACAGAATGAAACAGTGTGAAAATTTGAAGAAAAAAATAGTGTTGAATAATTCTAAAAATTACTGTATGTACTAAAATCACAAACTTATAGTAGTTGTACCTATAGGCCTAGTAGTTGTACTTTAAAAGTACAACTACTAGCTAAAAGTGTATTGAATTAAAATAGTTAAATAAATAAATAAAATTGTAGCATAACGACGGGACTACAAGCTGTAGTAATCGGTTGTGTGCGATACCAGCCACAATTACCAACAAATAAATTGCACAAAATAAAATACAGTGATACACATGTACACTAACCAAATATGAATTTACATGATAATTAATATTGATCTCATACCAGGGAGGTGGGATTTACTCACGGGCCGATAAAACCAGGCACACGAAAGAAGATTATTTAAAGGCGATAATCGGTCTCTTATACTATATGAGCTCATGAATTAGAACAAAGTACGCTTTGACTTCAACCTTCCTCTTTGTTTACTGTTCTGTGGTGTTGTTTTGTTTGTTTGTTTTGTTTGTTCTTATTGTTTCCTTTCCCTCTAAGTTATCTCTACTTAAATTCGTTTTATTTCTCCTTCAGTTTTCTTCTAAATTTAGTTTCATTGCACATTTAATAAAAGTAGAGGATCCCTTCACTTTAGCCGGTCGACTGCTTATAAAATTGAAGGCTATATCTGCGTGTGAAAATAGAAGTTCAGTAATCATTTAACATTTGAAAAAGTGCACAAAACGCTAACTAGCTAACTGGTGTGCATGCAGCCTCTGTATCTCTCTGAACCGAGCATGCTGAGTTAGTTCAGTATTCATGTATTGACTTGTAGGACTAGGAATACCGTACTATCTGCATGCGCATAAAAATTGCGCAAGAATGCATAATTATGGTATACGTTTGTAATTTGAAAAAAAACCCACTTATTATACGATGATTACTCATGCAGGGCAAGGGTCTTAGCTGAAACTATACAATAATTTAATTCAAAATCTAATGGTTACTATT
This sequence comes from Eucidaris tribuloides, assembly GCA_001188425.1. Taxonomy (NCBI): domain Eukaryota; kingdom Metazoa; phylum Echinodermata; class Echinoidea; order Cidaroida; family Cidaridae; genus Eucidaris; species Eucidaris tribuloides. The sequence continues at coordinate 7,896 of JZLH01S0171398.1, read as the reverse complement.
ATTCCGACCAAATTGAGTTTCTATATCTCGTGTACTTTGCTAAATGTTTTTAATAGTATTTCTCTTATGTTCCAGTTTATTTACACAATATTACTTCTTAGGCGTGCATAAGGGAATACTACACCTTTAAAATATCAATAAATCACTTGTATTAGTTTTTCATCTGTAATAATTACGGGACAGGTACTAAAAATAACCAGTATAGTTTTATCTGTTTCCCGTATTTTGATGCTTGAAGTTTTCACCACACATCATGATCAACTGTCAACGCATTTGACTTTTCACAAGACAGAAAGTCTAGACTCGCAACCTGCGGGATGTAATTCCGATTTGGTCCATCTGTTTTATGTCTTACGGGACCAGATATGAACGTCATTTTCACGTGGCCTATACATTGTGCCAGTTTCTCCACATTTGTACGTGAAATGACAAAACAAGATGACATTTGCAAACCACCTTACATGCGAACTCCCAAGGTAGTGGTAAATCGTTCTTGTTGTGACGTCACCAAAACGACATCAATCAAGGGGCAATCATATTGGTGAAATTCATATTGATTG
>JZLH01S0171397.1:0-10844 GCA_001188425.1 Eucidaris tribuloides | reverse complement strand
AAGCAATTTGAGGGAATGTACCCAGTTTCAAACAGGATGTCGTGGAATGCAGGGTGCTGCCGTCTGTTACGGTAGGTATCGTAACGATATCACAGGAAAATATTCAAACCTTATTAGCATGTAGAAATCAAGACAAGAAATTGAAATAAATAATGGAAACGAGATGAAATACATCTGTCTTATTTTACACCACCATCAACTAATGAACTATTTCGTATAATAGTAGATACTGCGGGGTTTGTTTGATGTTTATGTATTTCAATAATCTCACTTCCAGAATTTAGCGATATTATGTCCAGTGCGTGTTCATCTGAAACATACGTAAATCATTTCAATTATCATATGTTTCACGTGTTTGGGTACTGGGTGGTATGTGTATTTACCATTTACAATGCTATATTTATTTTATTAGACCATTGCTGGTAAAGAAATACAATAATGATTAATTTTTCCTCAATTGCACATTCTGTCTTTCACACAGTGAGATTTTTTTCCAATCAGTTAGTCTGTAAGTTTGTCAATGCATTAGGCCTACAAATGCTCGTGTAACCGTTGTGTTCCTTGTCGTCGTCCGTTCTCGCATCATTCAACTTTCTCTTCATTCACAGATGACTCATACCTTGGATGCTTCGTTGATCAATCAAATGATCGTGCGTTGGATGGAGAATTTACCATATTTCAGACGTTGACTATCGAAAAGTGCGTGCGTTTCTGTAAGAAGGCAAAGACTTCACGCTATGTATATGCGGGGGTGGAAAATGGTACCGAGTGCTTCTGTGGGAATGTGAGTGCTAACTTCAGTCGATTTGGGAGAGTGTCGGATGCCGAGTGCCAACATCCGTGCGGGGGAAAGAACACGGAGAGCTGCGGGGGGACTAGCCGTATTGCTGTATTCAGAAGTAAGATATTAATGCTGAAAGTTAATTTCAATAGTCGAGTGTATCACGTTAAGTAGGCCTAATGCACAGGTTTCATGTTTCTACATTTACAGTTAATCGCAATATCCACAAATAATTATATAAATCAAGGCAACTGGGACTTACGTTTGTACTTTGACGAGAACGTTTCGCGTCCTATCCGGGACGCTTCATCAGCTCCTCTGAAGAGGTGGCGGGAAATTAGCGTCGTTGCGACTCTGCGCAGACGCACTGTCGATGTTGAGACGTCCAGTTGGCCTGATTTATATAATATTTGTGAACATTTTACCTGGATGAATCAGAACTACATCAGTTGATAAATCGTAATATCTTATTTGAAGGTATTTCACTTGACAACAAGGTAAGGAGATATTAGAAGAGGAAAGAAACGGAAAAGTTTTCATATATATATATATATATATATATATATATATATATATATATATGTATATACATATTTATTTATTTATTATACATAGACCAAGCTATACCTACACACTAAGAAATAAAAGTTCTTAAAAGCTTCCCTGCAAAACCATTTTGTTACATAGCGGGATAATTATCGCAACACCGTTGTTTGAAAGGTGCTGAGTAGCACCATTTTAAATTAGACATGCTTCTTGATGGCACCAATAAGTAATGAGAACCCTTTCAATGTGAAAATATTGTCAATACGTACCAACAAAAATGTTTCCGCTGTTGCGACAAAATGGGAACCATCTATATCCTTTCTTTTAATTGGATATGTCTAATGAAAAGGGGCATATTATACATGTCGAGTCGAGGGATTTTCACATTCGTGGGAGGTTTTTTTTTATGATGCTGACTTATTAGAACAAAACATGACATGTCACGCAATTCATTTTGTTATCATTATCAATTACATTTTCGCCGCCCTGAAAGCTGACGCCCTCCCTATGATTTTATCCTTCTCGTTCATAATGTTAACCAACAATTTGGTTAAACTTAAATCACATGGTGTATAGGAAAATGGCATGAGTGATCACTTCGTCACTTATTTGATATGAAAATCACATAGAGTAACATGTATTGAAAATGAAAGCTTTTAGGAAAAGAGGATTTACATAGCATCGATTGGAAAGAAATCGACAATTTGTTGATAATGTTGATTTATGGAAGACAATGTTACTAGGCTTTAGGTAAGCGCATATCTTTAAATCCAGCAGGGCTCGATAGAACCCCCCCCCCAAAAAAAAAAACAAAAAACAAAAAAAAAACAAAAACAAAAACAAAAACAAAAAACCCCCCTAATAATCCATGGCTGAAAAGTAACAAATAGTAACATAATAGTGTAAATGAGTGTGGGGATAAAATCCAAAATGGTAGCTTAAGATTAAAGTGACACCAAATTTACTAAATCCATGTTTGAGATACAGGGTCACATTTGAAGTAGCCCAAGAGACCCATTTACTTTACAGTGGCTGCATTGTGTTTCTTGCCATTGGCTTCGGGTACGACTAAACCACTCAAAGCCGTGTAAACTATAGCCATAACAAACCTAAGAAGATGGGCATTACCACAGTCAAGCGCAGCGCCGGTGTGCCGCATTATACAGTTCTATAAGGTAACAATAAAAATGAATTGTCTTGCCAATTTCACGCTGGATTTACTGACTACAACCTCATCCTTGTTTGGACCCAAAATGATGGCACACAATGGCGATGTGCTTATCGTTCTTATTTTTTTCACTGTCTGTAAAATATGAAGATCAGCACGGATCTAGAACTTAGAATAGGAACCTAACAGACAATCTCAGCTATTCATGGTGTGAATCCCTATCAACTAGGTCAACTCAGCAGTATTATTTCAGTCTCATGTATTGGTATTTGAATAATAATCTGCATGAAACTTATGCATAAAATGTATGTTTATGAATGCATATGAAACATATTTGATGACACATTACGCAATGACATATCATGATCACTCTTGCACCTTATTTGCACCCTATTTTTCTGTATTTTTGTCAGCATCCACTGGATGGGCTCAAATAGTCTTTGTTGACTACAGTTATTTAACTAGCTTTCTTTTGACCCAGGCAGTCCAGTGGATGCATTTTTATGTATTGTTTTATGTGAATTTATGTGTCGTACGATAATTTGTATTCTGTACTTTTGATTTACAGAAATAAATAAATAATGATACTACTACTACTACTACTACTACTGCTGCTGCTACTTCTACTACTACTAACAATAAATATGAAAACAATAGGATAAAGCAGCGTATGATGATTCATAAGTGAACAATAATGTGAAGCTCCTATGTGCAATAACTGTAACAGGAGATGTGTTCACGACACGTTATCTTATGGCTGGGCGATAAGCATGTCAGTACTGGGCGAAATGATGGAGGAATAGGTAGCTACATATACAATACAATAGTTTGAAGAAAGGGAGTAAGGTTTGGGTTAGGGTTAGGGTCTACAGGGTATTGGAAGTATAATCTGGGAGGTCCCCCACCTGTCTGGTAAAATATTGGTGGTATGTTTGTATTGGGACAATAACAACATTTTAACCATTGATTTAACGTAATGAAGCGAATGGCAAGATTTGATATTGGCCAGGAAAGAATTTTATATATTAGTCCGGCAGCCAAGGGGGTTAATCTTGTTTTAGGGTCTATAGTTTTTTTCTTTGCAGATTATGATTGCTGAGACCATCAACTTGAACAATCTGAAAACTGACACTCTGTCAGCCTTGGGCAATTTGAGATATACGGAAAAAAAACCAAAATGGCCGCCAAAATGCCTTATTTTCAATAGAAACATTAAAAGTCAAGTGTTTGTTTCAGTAATGGACTATTAGTTGTATTGATTTTTAGAAGTTTCTTGCCTGAGACAAGTCTAATGGCATGTTAATTTGCATATTTCCAAGAAAACACTGTGTTGGTCTCATTTCCAGACCCTGCGACTTTTTCTTCCTCATAAGTAGACGCACTACAGACGGGTGAGTATGTGTAAGGCCTGTGATGTCAGGCTCATGTATCCTCAACACACATTCTTACTTATATTTATAATTCATATGGACATTTAGTTAAATGATCTTCTGATTGACACTCTGATACCCTTGAGCAATTAGAGATATGCAGGAAAAACAAAATGGCCGCCAAATTACCTGATTTTTGTTCAAAGGATTAAAAGTCAAATTTTGGTTTTCAGAAACTATACCAGTTGTGTATATTCAAAAAGTCCAATACCTTAGACAAGACTGATGGTGTTGTGTCATTACGATTACAAATGATATTTAATTTGCACATTTTAAGCAAAACACTCTTTTAGTCTCAGTTCCTGACACTGCGACTGTTCCTTTCTCTGAGATGCATTCTGCCTGATGAGCACCCGAGGCATGTAATATTGTAAGGCCCATGTAGTCTCAACGCACTAGACTTAGTTCTAGTTGAGTGATAATTGTAATTTCCTTAGTATGGGATTTGTTAATTCAAACTTCTGGAAGCGAGACCAACAATCTACCAGCACTGGGCAATACGTACAAACACAAAATGGCTTCAAAACTAACTGATGTTTACATGCAGAAATAGTTAGGGTTTTGATTGCATGGGGTTCTGTATCTCTGTGGCGATATTCCAAGTCTATCAACTGAACAGGTGCCATAATTACTGAAGATAAAAGATGACATGCTAATTCTCATAAATCAAGATGGTGGCCAAATGCCAAAAGCTGTAATTCATATTTGTATCTAAAAGAAGCATATTCCCTCTTTTGTTTCGTTCAAAGGAGGATGGTAGACATGTAGCTTGTTATGTCAGCAAATTTACAAATTCTGCTAGTCAGTATTGACAGGTGATGTATGCTGCTTAACCATGTGTCTATCTCGTAGGGCAGTTCCAAGCAAACCAGGACATGACCCCCAAAATTTCAAATTCATTGCATCATGCCAAATTTGGTATCATATGAGAGCTGAAAGTCTAAATTTTCAATATCTGTTAATGGTTTGTGCTTTTTAGTGCATTCTGGGGTTAAAAATTGAATTTTTATTCAATTTCATTTAAAATTGCCGTATTTGCACTTTTCGAGTTAAATTTCATGTGTAAGAAATGAAGAGTTTATTTCCAAAAGGGGGTAGATCCACTTTTTACCATTCTGAGAAAAATGAGGTTTTTTAATTTACCCATATTGCAATGTTTCTGTGTAAAACCAACTTGACACTAAAAAGTACCCCACAATTAGAATGTAAAACCACACTTAGAAAAAATCTGTGAGTTTTCAATTTTTAAAAATGTTTGGTTTTATTTTTAGTTTTTTTGGATCTACCCCCTTTTGGAAATAAACTAAATGGATGTACCCCATTTTGAAAGTAAAAGCTCATTTTTCGTTGTCCTTTTACAACTTTTAGTTGAATTTCACCTTCTCATTTTCGTTATCTTATAGAGCTGCTAAAATTATATGGATTTGACCAAAAAAATGAATTTGATAAAATGGATGTACCCTTTGAAACACGATATGTTTATTTCCAAAAGGGGAAGATCCAAACCATTCTGAGAAAAATGAATTTATCAATTAATTCCACATTGGCAAGGTTCTCCGAGTAAAACCAACTTACACACAAAAGAACCACAATGCCAATGTAACCACACGTTACAAACCTATGTGAGTTTTATTATTTTATTTGCATTTTCTTATGTTATGTGTTGGATCACCCCCTTTTGGAAATAAACTAAAATGGATCTACCCCTTTTGGAAATAAATATTTTGTATCCCATTTTATTGCCCATTGTTGACCACTTTTTGATGGGAATTGCAACTTTTCGTTTCAGTTATCTGATAGAGCTACTAAAATTGTATAGATTAATGTAAAAAAGTCACATTCGATGAAAAATGGATCTACCCCCTTTTGGAAATAAACTCTTCAAATACATCTGGAAAGTGAAAATATATTTCGATTTTACTTTGTTATGAAAGCATGATACATGAAAAAATACTTTTTACCACATTTTTTGCTATGCCGTCTTCGTTACACATCAGTGAACACAAACGTGAATTCACCTGAAAATGTCACGCCGTAACCACAAAAATGCATATTTTAAAAATATTTGTAAAATAATCGGATCAAATGCAACAATTTATTTGCCAATCAAGAGCATCTATACCTATCAATTACATGCACTTTTTAAATTTGAATGGATTTTGTTTGAGAATTACGGCCATTTAAAATGTGTCACGCCGTAACCATATTGGTTACGGCGTGACGGTTATGGCGTGTCCGATTGGATTGCATGTACACTTTGACCAAAGCTCACTCCCTACAAGAGAGTTTCAAAAGAGACATCAGGGTGTCATGTGTGAGGGTGTGACCTGTTCTGTGAGGTTTTAATTGATATGCAAATGAGTTCTTTGTCAGCAGGCTCTGTGCACTAACATTTATGTAACGTTTCCTCAGTCGATCACATTGGGATCATCCTCATTCACATCAAAAGATGCTCCCTGGCATATAGCAGCATTCTGATTCTAGGGTCCTTGGTGGTAGTTAAAACAGTACTGTTTTGAGCTGATGTTTTGTGTAAAATGTGTACTATCAGCTAGATTATGCAAGTATAGAACGCTAGTTGTGAAACATCAAATTTGCATAACCCATGAACTGGTAAGAGGTTTTTGAGAAATTCTAGATTTTTTATTTGTTTTTGAAAAAAATGTTTAATTTTGTATGTGTTTTTATTGTTTTATGATGTTATACACCATTTTGAAGAGCAAAAATTGAACTTTTTCATAAAAATAACTCTGGTATGAAGAATTCAATCAATTTTACATCATGTAACACTAAAAATCAAATTTGAACTTGGAAAACTTGATAGTTTATCCAAAATAAAATGAGAAATTATGATATTTCTCATGTATTTTATTAATTTGTCTTCCAATTTCCTTGTTGAATTTGTACATTCACATGTCAGGAATCTTGTTCAGCTTATTTGACCTTTGACTTACTTATTTGACCTTTGACCCCAATTTACCATTGAGGTCCTTATACATGTAGGGTATCTACCATACAATTTAGTTGTAAATGGCCTGATACCAATGCCAGTAGAAAATTACATGTTTATATTATTTGACCTCATTTGACCTTTGACCTACATATGTGACCTTTGACCCCAAAATAACATTGAGGTTCCTGTCATACATTTACGACCCAAGTTTGGTTACAAATGGGCTTGTGGTTAGAGAGTTACTAGTTTGGGCCCTTGTGGGCCCGGCCCCCTGGGCCCCCAGGGGGGCTGGGGAAATTGAAGATATGATGATTGACATAAAAGAGTTTTGATAATACCTTAATTTCAACTTAGTTTGGGATTAAAACAAATTTCAGGGATGTTTTCCTAAGTAGCAAGGGAGACATAGTCAATTTGCATTGCCTGTGTATGGATGTTTCAGATGTCACGCCGTAACCGTCACGCCGTAACCAGATATTGATTTGAGTTTTTAGTCATAATTGAAAAAATATTCAACCAACTTTCTTAAGAATGGCGGCATATTAAACTTCACAGAATCCAATCAATAACTTAAAGTTATGATAGCCATTTGAAGTTCATAGAGTTTGAGCAAAATGTTTTCTTGTCAATTATGCATGTCCATTTTACGTCACGCCGTAACCATGATTATGAATATTCATATCTCATTAATTCAATGGATCTCTGTAAATTTTTTTGGCATTTTGAAAAGTGGGTACCAACAACTATTTTCATGTACCATTTGTTTGTTGATAAAGATTAAAGTATACATGATAAATCCGTTTGACTGCTGACAATTGTTTCTGAATGTAACGCCGTTACCTTGGAAATGCCGCGTAGCAACTGTCAAAGCTTTGATAGGAAGTTATTGTACTACACTGCATTGACATTGAATGGGCAGTTAGGGCTGTAAGTATGGCTCCATCATTTTTATAAGGCCGAATCAATGTTTTATGTGAAAAGGGTCACTTGACACTGTCGTTGATGCCCTGTGGAAACCATCCCATTCATGACGCAGCTGGGTGTCAAAGATAAAATCTAACCATTTGAAAAATCAGTTACTTTATATACGCAAGATATCACAGAGACAAGCTTGAGCTCCCTGTGTCATCCTATCTTTGATTTTAAAGCTAGGACAATCATGATGAAATTCTGCATACACCAAGTACATTAGATGAGCTCCATTACAGAAGCAGGCATAGCCAGGGGGTTTGATTATTAAAATGAACAAAATAATCCTCTGTCTTTGATGTATTTTTTTTCTTTTCCAGAACTCAACTTATAACTAGCAACTTAAAATTGCCTTAAATCGAGATGCGATGGAGTTTGAACTTACTGAGATTTATTTATTTATTTATTTATTTATTTATTTATTAAAACATATTTATACAGGATTACAAGATCAGTTGCAAACTGTTTTACATCAAGGTCCTGTAGTAAAATCGTTACAAAAATAACAAAGGTCAGAAAAACCAGTTAAAACAATCAATAATATCAAAACCTTTGCCAGCAAAGTTTTATTTATTGTTATTAAAAGCAACAAAAATTATTTATATTTACAAATTAAAAAACAAACAAATAGAGACGCAATATAGGAGTAAGATTTGCAGGCTCAGCAAAACACAACATTTCACGCGAACCAAAATCAAACATTCAAGAGCATACGACAACATTCAATCAAAACATACAAATAGAAAGTACAATCACCCCGGGACGAAGGGAGGATTAAACTACAAGGGAAAATCCAGTCACCAAGATCGACACACCACAATAAGCAAACACAATTATCACACTCACCCATCAGCCATTCTATTGCTAAGCCTGCAAGGCGATCTTGAATTTCAAATGAAGCGATTAAATTGGCGACGTAAAAAAAGGTGTTGCTGAGAGACACATTTTTGATTGCTTTCTGGTTGGACATTAACATAAGAATGAATTAAAAGAACATTTTCTTATACATGCTCTTGAAAGATGTAAGAGTACTGGTGTTTTGCATTGTATTTAGTAGAGCATTCCATCTTTTACCTCCTGCATATATGGAACTATGCTTAAAAGATTCTAAATTTGGTTTCGGTATAACAACATTTAAAGTATCAGCTGCTCTGGTATTAAATTTATGTCTTTCAAACAGAAAATCGATGTTATTGCACAGACGAGTGGGTGCCAGACCATGAATACATTTAAACATAATAGTTGCAAGAAAGTAATCCCTTCGTTCTTCAACTGTTTTCCATTTTAAAGATCGAAATATATCAAAACCATTACAATTTTCATAGTCGTAATTACAAGTAACAATACGTGCTGCTCTCTTTTGTAAACGCATTAATATTTCTTGTTTTTTGAAGAACAATTCCCCAATATTGAACATACGTAGTCAAAACAAGGCTGAATAACAGTTTTATAAATGAGATGTAAAGAATTAAAATAGAGATACTGACTCATTTTTCGTAATGAGAAAATCTTTTTAGCAATGGATTTGGTAAGATTGTGAACATGGACATTCCAAGTGAGATGATTATCAATATCAATACCTAAATACCGAACATGGTCAACCTGTTCAATCTTATCATGACCTATGGATATATTTAAATGATAATTGTAAGTAGCACTAAGTAACATTACCTTTGTTTTATCAATATTAATTCGTAATTTATTTCTTGTATACCAATCAGACAGTAGATGTAGATCATTTTGAAGTACAGTTGTGGCAATATTTATATCTTTGTGTGCATAGTAAATGACAACATCATCAGCGAATATATTACAAGAACAAGATTTTAAAGAATCAGAAATATCATTTAAAAATATCAAGAACAATATTGGTCCCAGTACACTTCCTTAGGGTATCCCTGTGATAATATTCTTTGAACTGGATAATTCACCATGACAAAAAACCTTCTGAGATCTCTCTGATAAGTAATTAGAAAACCAATGCAATTCTGAATCTCTAAGTCCATATCCTTGTAATTTCATAAGTAATAATCTATGATCAATTTAATCAAAACATTTAGATATATCGAGGAAACAGGCAGCAACAAGTTCATGTTCATTAAAGGCTTCTAACCAATCATCGACTGCACGATGTAAGCATGTTGTAGTAGAATGGTTAGGTAAAAATGCTGAATGATCAATACTTATAAGGTCATTCTTAAGAAGATACTTTAATAATTGATTTTTAATTTCTTTTTCGAACATTTTAGAGAAACATGACACATAACAGAAATAGGTCTATAATTTGTAGGGTCACTCTTGCTACCTTTACCTTTATTTATAGGTGTTGTCTTTGCTACTTTCCAGTCTACAGGAACTATACCATTTATTAAGCTTTCATTGTATAAACGACAAAGTGATTTACATAATACTGGAGCACCAATACGTAACAGTTTGGAATCAATCCCTAATACATCGACATTACTTTCATTTTCATCAAAATGTGATAAAAAGTCCAAAACTTTGTCTTGAGAGATATTTTCAAATTTAAATGTATATATGGGCAATTCCGTGAATTATTGGACAAATCACAAATTATATAAATTGGTCTGTCTCGAATCATATTACATTTCAATGGTTTGAATGGGTATGAATCATGAAGAAACAATGGGGGACATCATTTCTACTCTAAATTTTACATCTTCAACAGCACCCTCTAGGAGAATCAGAACCATACATGAAATACCACATGTGGGACTAGTGTGACTAAATCTCAGTTTTATGAAAAACTATCATTTATTCTGCATTTTTTTTCCATGCCAATAGCTTCTTTTCATTGTTTTGAAAGTAATAAAGCCCCACATATGCATACTAAATCTGAAAAAGACATGAATAAACGCAAATTTGTGTGGATGGACAAAATGTAACGTAACTAACCGTAACGTAACTACCCATGTTTTTGATGTTGTAGTTAAAAATTAAAAGATTTTTATCTATAAGTTATATATCAAATGACTT
>JZLH01S0171387.1:31619-54594 GCA_001188425.1 Eucidaris tribuloides | reverse complement strand
GAAGATTATCGGAATAGAGGTATTTAACTATGCATTCATGAGTACTCACCTGTACGCTTCTTGCATTCATAATAAATAACTTGCCTTTTAATTCGTCAGTCGCTACCTTTTCACCTTTTGAGGCATTTTCAATTCTTGTTATACTTACTTTGTGATACTTAGACACCTCATCTCGTTTAGAGCTATGTTTATACCTCTATTTCGATACGATTTCCTTGGCGAAAAGAACACGTTTTTTGTTTGAAAGTGGAGAGGAATAATGTCACATGCTTTGCAATATGTATGTGTTTTGCTCATTCTTGTTTCATGGTTTATGTACCCAGTGATGCACTTTCTATTTTGATCCCTCATTTTTCCTCCTTGTTCAACACTCTGCTGGAAAGTGACATCTTTGTCATGCATACATTTCGATACTTGATTAGTCAATATGTGCATGTACCCGATGATACCATGATATTAGTCCATGTTTACTATGTTTAATAATCATATAACTGATCAGTATTTTAATACAGAGGGCAATGTCAACTGTAATTATTACTTACCGGATGAATTCCATCACCATTTACCAGATTCTAATAGTACTTCCCATCTAAGTTTCTTGCATGTAAATTCTCGCAGTTTATTAAAAAACCATGATAATCTTATCTATCTTATCCATCTTCCATGCAATTTAACTTTTACCTCGAAAGTAATTAAAGAAATCCTCAACAAAAGTAACCCCAGTAAAATTAACAAATTCTATTTTGAAGACGTACCATTTAATACACCAACAAAGATTGCAAATAAATTTAACGGATATTTTGCAGGGGTGGGTCCTAATCAGGCGAAAAAAAAATCAATAAAAATGGAATAAATTTTACACAGTTTATGAGCAACCTATTTCATAAAACTATTTTTCTTCATCCCGTTGATGCTCCAGAGACATTGAAGATAACTAAATCATTAAAGAATAGCTATGCAACGGGCCATGATGAAATTAGTTCAAATCTTGTAAAGAAAATAATCAATTTTATTTTGACCCATTTAGTCCACATTTTTAACCTCTCTTTGTCGACTGGGATATATACCCTAACTCGTTCAAAATAGCCAAACTTGTACCATACACAAAAAAGATGATCCTACGAATATTTCAAATTACCGTCCCGTTTCAATTTTACCTTCTTTTTCAAAGATTCTTGAAAAAAATCATGCATTATAGAGTTGATTATTTTTTCACACATAATAAATTGTTTACTTCTGATCAATATGGATTTCGCAAATCACATTCTACTGATGCTGCAATCTTGAAACTATACGATAGAGTATCGAACGCATTGGCGGACCATTAACACGTCGTTGGCGTGTTTATGGATCTCAGCAAGGCGTTCGATACTTCGATACCTGAAAACAATGCATTATTTATTGATGATGTTGCCATAGAACAAACAAGATGTATTAATTTTTTTAGGTGTGGTTATTATTGAATATCTCAATTCGCATGATCATGTAAAATATATTTCTACTCCTATTGCACGAAATGTTGGTGTTATGTGTAAATTACGTCATTTTATACCCCCAAAAAGTTTACTCCTCTTGTATAATTCAGCCGTCTTACCTTACATTTCTTATTGTAATTTAGTCTGGGCAAATTCCTTCAGTAGTACTAATTCAATTATATTGTTACAGAAGAAAACCATAATTTTTGTGCTAGTGCTGATTATAGGGCTCACATAGATCGACTTTTTATCAACAAAATCTTTTGAAAGTCTTAGATATTCACTTTTTGCAGACTGCTATCTTTATGTTTCGTTACAATTTGAACCGTTTACTTTTATATTTTATGTAAATGTTCCACTTCAATAAACAAATTCATTCTTACTCCACGAGACATGCTAGCAATATTCATTTATCAAATCCTAAGACTCTTTTAGCACACAAATCTATTCGACACTCCGGCCTAGACGTATGGAATTCTTTGTCCTCTGAGATTCGTAGTATCGGTTCGTTATATTCCTTTAAAAATCTGTTAAAATATGCTGTTAACCCTGTATAAATGAATTACCCTTTTTGAACCGTTCATTTATTGTAAATTGGATTCCAGTCTCCTTTATTTATTCTCAGCCAACCATGCTTGCCGTAGTATTTAGGTTACCAGTTGCTTTGCTCTCGCACAAATATCTTGAATATCCATGTACACACGTGTTCATTGTATCACAGAGTGCTGGACGAGGATCTTACTTATAATTTAGTCAATACTTTACTTTCCACTGCTCTAGCATGTTCTACTCTTTACCTTACTTTCCCGCTATCACTTTTATTTCTTTGCATCACGAGGGTACCTGTTGTAGTTGTTTTAATTTGTATTGTTGTTTTTTCTTGTATTACGTGTATAAGAGTTCACTTATTGGGTGTCCTCCTGCATGGTCATTTAGTTATCTTTTTATTACATTAATTATTATTCTCGTCGTATGTTTGCTATAATCGCATTATTGTCAGGGTTGGCCGGTAAATACAGGGTGGTAAATACCGGGTGGTAAATACCGCCTTGCTATTTTTTGACAAAAACGAGAAATACCGGGAAATACTGGTAAATACTTTTAAAAAGTTATTTCTTGAAGGGTAATAACTAAAAAATATAGATATTGTTGTGCAGTGAGTGTGATTTAACACAAAATACAAAAAAAAATAACTTAACTGATGATGGTAGGGAACTAGGGACTTATTCTGATTGGTGGGACAATTTTCTACATGGCCAAATCAATACTAAAAGTAGAAAAGCCTAAAAATCACCTGCTTTTGTTTTAGAAACTTGTTTTAAAATCATTTCAGTTTGCAGATATAGGTGAATTGCTCCATAAATCCAGTACATAGCATAGCATACCCCACTGACAGTTGTTGAATTTGTCCCAGTATATTACTAAATGAGGGCCGCACCCCACAAAAAGTCACCTACATGTAATACTTGAATAATGCACAGTGAAGCATAGTGCGCAGTATGTAAAATAACACTGAATTATGCCTGAAAATTAAAAACAGGTTTCTAACTGATATTTGACTTCCGTAGAAAGCATGAAAAGCACGAAGAGTTAGTCATACGTGGATCACGGGTGGAACAAGTTAAAAGCTATAAGTACTTGGGTACCATCGTTACAGATATGCTTGACTGGTCTGAAAATGTCCGTGTGTTGCAAAAGAAGGGTAATCAGCGTCTTTATTTCTTACGCCAGTTGAAAAGGCTACACATAGACAACACAATTTTAGTACTATTCTACAAATTGCTCATCCAAAGTGTCATTACCTACAACCTTATATGTTATTTCGGCAATGCAACCCAGGCCAGCAAAAACTGCATAGACAGAATCAGGCGGGTGGCACAACGTACCATCGGCTGTAATTTACCGACTATCAGCACCCTGTTCGACGACAGGGTACTGATAAAAGTGAACAAAATCATTAAAGATTGCACACACCCACTAACCGGAGAGTATACGTTCAATAGGTCGGGTTTCAGACTCAGAGTACCTCGTGCAAATCGGCAGAGATTTAGAAATTCGTTTGTCATTAACTCAATTCATATGTTCAACCGTCAGGCTCGCCGTTAATTTGAATATGTAAGTGGGGAAGGAAGGGGTGGGGTATCTCTGATCCTTGGTTTATTGCTTAATCTGTAATTGTAAACCCATCACAACTCGCCCCAGTTCCGCCATGAATTTACAAACTTTAGTTCTGCGTGAATTAGGGAGGGGGGGGGGGGTAATCCAATCCAATCTCTGGTCTTGTTTTTCATGTTCTTGTCAAATCGTAAGCTGATTAATGTACTTGTAATGTCACTGCTACAGTATGTGTTCAATCTGTCATTTCGTTATTGAAAATGTGTATTGTATTATTAATATTCACTGCTATGTCGGCGTATTTTGGAGTCACGTACAAGTAACGTGTACATGTATGTCATTGTATTTCTGTGAACAGTGTATCACAATTTTCTACATGCTTTGTGGACGAATAAATGCAAATTCAAATTCAATTCAACAATCCAGTACATAGCATAGCATACCCCACTGACAGTTGTTGAATTTGTCCCGGTATATTACTAGATGAGGGCCGCACCCCACAAAAAGTCACCTACATGTAATACTTGAATAAAGCACAGTGAAGTACAGTGCGCTGTATGTAAAATAACACTGAATTATGCCTGAAAATTAAAAACAGATTTCTAACAGTCTTTTCACCTGAAATTTGTCAGTTCAAGGTTGATTTGTGTAAGAAGAGCCCAAATCAAGTCATTAATGACCTTAATACACTACTGGGTATATTGCCCACGTATTGCCCAGTATTTCCCAGTATTTCCCAGGTATTTCCCAGTATTTCCCAGTATTTCCCGCCTGGGTGGGAAATATGAATTTTGCATTATTTTGCCATGCAGAATTAATAAATCAAATCAAATCAAACTAGGACCAAGTATGTACTATGGGGCAACAATGAACTGATTAGATTTTGGAGTTGAAAGGTCAAAGATCAAAGGGCCTAAAATATGTCTGATTTGGGCTTGTTACCGCGATAACTTGAGATCGGCTGTTCAGATTTCTATATAACTTGGGTGAAGTATGTGTTATAAGGCACCAATGAACTAATTATATTTAGGAGTTGAAGAGTCCAAGGTCAAAGGTCATAGGCCTGAAACATGTCTGATTTTGGATCGTCACTGCGATAACTTGATAACAGCTGGTCAGATTTTGATGTGACTTGGGTGAAGTATGTATTATAAGGCACCAATGAACTGATAAGATTTTGGAGCTGAAAGGTCAAAGGGCAAAGGTCACGGGGCCTAAATTATGTCTGATTGCTTTCGTTACCACGATAACTTGACAATGGCTTCTCCGACTTTGATGTAACTTTGTGGAAGTATGTTATAAGGCACCAATGAACTGATTAAATTTTGCAGCTGAAGGGTCAAAGGTCACAGGGCCTAAAATATGTCTGATTTGGGTTTATCACTGTGATAACCTAAGAATGGTAGGTCGGATTTTGATGTTACTTGGGATAAATATGTATGAGGCATAAATGAACTGATACGATTTTGGAGCTGAAAGGTCAAAGGTCACACGAGCCTCAAATCTGTCTGATTTGGGCTCATTACTGTGATAACTAATAAGAACGGCCAGTTTGATTTTAATGTTGCTTGGGAGATGTATCTAATATGGGGCGCCAATTAACTGATCAAATTTTTATAGTTGAAGGGTCAGAGGTCAAAGGTCACATGGAACTTTATACGCATTAAGTGTACACCAACACCGCTGCAGAGCGAGCTTTTGGGAGTTCACGCTTGACACGCTGTTGGACTTTGGGGAAACGCAAAGCAAACGAATGATTCCGAGATGTGTAAATATGCAAACTAAACACACCCAATGAGCGTGCATGGACGACTAAACAATTGCAGTCCTGTGTTCTCAAGTTAAGTTTATGAACTACACAAATCTTGCTAATACACAACCCACTTATTGCAATCTTCTTCTTCTCGGATCACTACATAAGGCCTGTCCAGTGCAGGACACATGTTCTGGCTTTGGCGTTGAAAACCTCTCACCGACAGTGCTTGGCTCTGGTAGGAGGGGGCAGACCAAACGGTGTTGCAACATCTGATCCTCCCCGCAGTCACAAGTAATTTCTGTATCCGTGTTATAGCGCCATTTCTACTGTCATGAGGGCTTTGCATCGTCCTGTTCCAGACCGTAGGTGGTTAAGATACTACCAAGTAGGTCATGTTTCATTTGAACCAGCAGGGACTGGTTCACATAAGAAAGCTTATGTGGCACCACTGGCGTACAGATGGGGGTTTGGGGGTGCACTTGACCCCCCAAATGACATTAATCACAGGGCAGAGAGACTTACATAAATGTCTCTTTTTTCATACATGAATTGATACAGATTTCATAAAGTTTATATCTTATAATCATATTTTCCATAGCTGTTAGTATCAATTTACAATTGAATAGAACAGCCGTTTATAACGCGCAGTCCTGACATTGGGCCATGTGCATAAAAAGTAGCATTTGCTTTTACTAGCCTTTTGCTTGAATCAATATGCATACAAATAAAGAATTGCTTGCAAGCAAATGATCTTGCTTACAGGCCAAAGCGATTGCTTGTTGCCTGCAAGGAATAATAACGATCAAGTGAATGCATACAAATGCTCGCACAAACAGTGACAAATGTTTATTTTTAGCAGCATTTGTCCAGTTTTTATTCCCGCTGAACGAAATTCGCGAGAGGACCATGAAACGATCTCATCCGTTCGTGTGTCTGTCTGTCTGTATTTGTGTTTGTGTGTGTTTATGTGTGTGTAGTATGTGTGTGTGTGTGTGTGTGTGTGTGTGTGTGTGTGTGTGTGTGTGTGTGTGTGTGTGTGTGTGTGATTAATGTGTGTGCACACATGAGTATTGGTATTCCTTCTGTTCTAAATTATTCATCTTGAAATAGATCGCCTCACATAAAACAATTATCTCATGCATAAATATCTTGAAAAAAAAAACATTCTTGATAACCTGATAGTTTGCACGAGGTTTATAGCTTTGTCCGGTATAACCAAAACAAGTATATGCAAATTGAATTCCAACCATTATGTACTCCAGAAATAATTAAAGTAAGATGATCTAACTCGTTTCAAATTCGCATCACAAATTAAAGAGGAAAATGAGACATTTTAAGAACCAGTATCACTTAACAAAAGGCGGTAGCGGCAGGTAAATTAGAATAGGTGCCTAATGTGAAAAAAGACCATCGTCACGGGGGAGGCTTATTAGAGGTGGAAAAATTGACAATTGCTTTAATTGAAAAGGAAACGATAGGGCTCCTTATATTCTCAAGTGAAAATATCTGAATTTGTTTTCTACTTTTTGTTGATAATAAGATGTTCATTAGGCCTACATTTTGCGTTATCTGCACTAAATAGGGATAAGGATATAATGCCCATTTGGACCAATGGAAAACACGTTAGTAATGAACATGAATGAGAGATATTAAACCGGAAAGTATCTTTAGCATTTGAAAAATATATAAATGTTGGTAATAATTGAATAAACACAAAAACGACTTATTGAAGAGTGGAGGTATATTTGCACAGATCGCCCCCCCCCTTCCCGAAAAGTGGTGGGATATATCCCCCAATCCCCTCCTCCCAATTTACAACAGTGTTCTTTAATTCGGGCAGTTGCGATTTTTTGACACTCACGGTATCTAGCTAAAATTCACTTAATTACAAATCACACTAACTACTCACCACATGATACTAGAACCGGAGTATGGGGTGACTTCTCTGCATGAGCTTTGGTACAATAGCTGTTCTTACCCCTTTTGCTTTTCAGTATTGTCCTCTGTTTCGTATTTGCCTGTCCCGTCCTGTCTCTTTTTCTGTTTTGTATTGTATCGTATTGTCATTATACCGTTTGCTGCTGCTTGTATTGTTCCGTTATTGTAAAAACTGTTCTCATATCCCTTGTTGACCTACACAAAATTTTGATTTTCCCTCTTTTATTTCCTTTGGGGCCTACGAATACAAGTTTACTTCAATGGGCTCCATCATTTCCCACACTGCCTCAAGAATTTAGCATTAGCTCCTAATTATCATTTATTATTGTGTTATACACAATGTATGGTTTAATCAAATAAATTTAGCTCCATAAAGATCAATCGTTGCAGAAATTATTCTAAGTACTTAAACGATATATTTGATCTTAACTTACGATCAATTGTGTATAGTCGAGTTATTGTATAACAGTTGTATATTTTCGTTCTTCTGATTTTGTGCACTGTACGAATAATTTGTGGAAATGTCAAATAAATAAATTAAATTAAATAAGAAATGTGACAATTGTATTTAAGTGTGCACGAAACACTCTCATGAGTAGCATAACCAGACATTTTTATGGGGGAGGGTTGTGGCGGCACTCCCCCCTTTACTGAAATTTCTCCGCTGAAAATGGTTCCCCCCCCCTCTTTTTAATAAACATTCTCAGGTTCCCCTCTCGTTCACTAAAAACAAATTCAGCTCCCCCCATCCTCCATTCCCCACTCTGACGTAAAAAAATGACAGCTCCGTTATCTGCGCCTACTCATTACTTTTGAATATCTAATCTTGCTGTGACGCATCATACTAGTAATTGGTATCCACTAATTCAACATGAAGTTGGATTTCCGTACAGTTGTCTCCGCCAGTGTAAAATGACCCACCCAGAAAAATCCTGGATACATCCCTGGACATTGGGGGACATGATTGTGTGTATGTGGCTAATCAATAGGGCACAACAACCGAGTGACGTCACGCGCAATTCATGGCGTTGACTGAAAGTTACGCCGAAGACTGAAAAAATGAACAAATGTTACAAAATGACGCTATATAAATATTGCCTGCAAGAGAAATTGCATGAATCTGAAAGACAAATTATTTTTCTATACTCCCATATGGAAGTTTATGATTAATTTATCGAATGATATCAGGTTTTAAGGAGAAAGGGTACTTTTACCTGTTTGTGTCGCACGTTGAAGCTTTCTCCATAGCCAACACACACGCATGTTTACTCTGCCAATTGCAAGACCAAGACCACAACCAACACGGAAGACCCGAGCACAGGTAGACTAAGCCATATAATATAATAGATGACGACTTTGATGTCGGGAACATCGTGGAATGTTATATCTTGGGCTTTGAAATGCTATTTCGGGAATATTTTAAGTCCCTCGACTTCGTCTCGAGACTTATAATTTCGCTCAATAGCATTTCAAACCCCGCGATAGGCCCGGTGATATAGGATCATTCCGTGATGTTCCCTCCTCCAGCAGTCATCATATACGTCTCGCACGGTTCACATTATCATGACGTACACGTACTTACCAACTTGCAGCAATAAACTTTAGGAAATATATGTCATCTCAAAATAGTTCGAAAATGATTAATGCTTGTACTAATTTGTCACTTTTTATCAAGATGATGGTAATTTACGACAATTTTCAAGCTTACCTGACACTTTATTTCGTGGTTCGTTCGTTTGTCCCGCAGAAATTCCGAAAGACAAAGTCGAGCATGCGCAGTAAACGAATCTGGAGGACGCCACCAAACACTAAGAAGGATTACAGTAATTTACTGTAAAATGAACAGCCATTTCCTATAATTCCGTATAAATATCCGTACCATGTAATTTTTTACAGGAAAATACTGTAAATTTACTGCTATATTTACGGTGTATGGTCGCTACAATCGGTTTATCGGACACTCGGTCTATCGTGCTGTAACCGATCAAAACAAATTCATAATTTAATGTACAATGAAAATGGCCTAGGCTAATCTTATGCATATATGTGACTTTTAACTAAGTCGTGTTTTTGTTATCACTCATGGAATGTTTTGTTTAGTGTCGAAGAGATTGAATCGGTCAACTGACTTGATGAAGTGTTAATCAACTTAGAAAATAAAAAAAAATAAAATAAAAAATAAAATAATAGTTCCTTACTAGATTCAATTCTTTAACCACTATAGGCTGAATAATACAACTCATAATTATAGTACACGGAATACCAATAATTTTCATTTACCGCTCATTCGTACCTCTTCTTTCAGAAAGTCAATTTTTCCATGGTCCTCAGGTCTGGTATAGTATACCACTAATTATAAAAGAATGTAAGACACTGAATAGTTTTCGAAAAGCGTACAAAAGATTCTTACTCAATGTTTATTCAAAAACTGGAATGTGATTTCTACAATAATAGAATATTTCTACAATAATGTGTTAATAAAGTCAGCACGTCAGGTTGTGCCTTGTGTGTCTTTGTGTGTATGTATTTGTGTGTTTGTTCATTAGTCATCTTAAGTTCTATTTTTTAAAATTATTATACAATATAGGATTAGTCAAATATTTTGTCTTATTTTTAGGGTTTAATTTTAAATAAGGCTTCTCTGCCTTTTCATTGGCCTCTTCACTTAATAGTCGTTGTTTTACCCGTCTTGTTGTATTGTAATGTTATCTTGCGTTTACATGTTGAAATTGTATGTACTTTGTATGTTTTGTATTAAGTGAAAATAAATGATTTGATTTAATAGACGAAACGTTTACATAAATTGACAGATGAAAATGATGAAATCAGAAATAGGTTATGGAAGAATAATTGCAGTCACTTTCAATCAATGTCACTTGATAAAAAGAAAATAATCTGACTATTCTATTACACGATTAAAATATATTGTTTTAAAGCTGGTTTAAAAGTGTTTAAAGATGCCTTTTGTCCAATATACCTGGTAAATTGTCCCATTAAAAGCTCCACTGTAACTCATAGAATATTCAACATATTCAGTATTGCACTTTCTCATGGCAAGACTGTGATTGGAACTTTGGCGAGTATTTACGTTGTGTAGTTCAGAAACTTCCTTAAAAATCTTACAGTAAAAATCAGGTGATAATTTATGCATACACTTAACAAATAAATATTCATTTAAAATATTTAACTCTTTCTTTAAAAGATATCCATTTCAATCTGTTAAAAACTTCTTAAGAGGGCGTATACATAGTACAATTTAAAATCAATCTTGCAGCCCTTTATTGTAACTTAGTAATTCGTTCATTTGAACTTAAAGCCACAGGCTAACATTGACCACAGTTCCAAAAATTGTGAGCTACATAATCTTCCATGCTTTTGGTAAGGTCTAAAAATGAAGCCCTGAAAAAAATTGTACTTCAAATTGATGATTTAGTGCTTTAATCAAATGAAAATCTACAAACACTCAAGTTGACCGAATTCACCTGCCCATTTCCTTCCATAGACTTACTGTGTGTAGATCTGACTAATTTATAGTCGGATGGAGTACTAATTGCTTATTCATGCATACCATGCCCAGGGGCTGCATAAGTTTCCAAACTTTGGTATTCTAGGGTGTTTATTTGTCCAGTTGAACACTACTATGTAGCTCACATGTCACAGTTTGACAGTTTTTAACTTGAAGCTCCACAATGTTAGCCTATTACTTTAAAAATCTGTTACCCCAAATTTCACAACAGTAATCCATCTGTGACCGTATTAAACATGTATATAGCAATTTCATTCCACTAGCATCAGCATATTGTTTTATTCTACGGAACGTGGCAAGACCGGCTAAATTTTTTTTTTTTTTTTTTTTTTTACATAAACTATCTATGTAATATTGCCACGAAAGAATTCCATCAATAATAACCCCAAGACACCTGATGCTATTACAACGTTCGATATTAACATCGTCATATCTAATTACAACATTTTCATGCTTATACATACGAAGTTTTTGATTACTCCCTATTATCATAAACTTAATTGTATTAATATTAGGCTGCAGTTTATTACTTTTAAACCAATCAGCCAGAGCAAAAACACTATTTTGAAGTGTAATTTGTACTACCAAAAACGTAGACCCTCAAACGTGCAAAGTATATCATCTGCATACATAACTACGCTTCCATCTCTTACAACATCCACCACCATCCATCTTCTTTGTATGTACTACGCAAAGAATAAAAGTTTCACTTGAATTCTTTTGACATGATTTTCATTTCAAGATGAAAATGAAAAACACAGGTCAAAAATACATGTAGGGATACTCTAATGACCTTCAATAGATAAGAGGTACATTTGACGTTATGTATGAGAATAAATCGTAATAAGAAGGTGCGAAAAATCAGAAATTACTGAAATGGTATTAGTTATACAATTGAAAACGCATCTCATTTAAGTACCTTGGATTCTACTTACCGGTAATACACTGTTATTCCTTTCTTATTTTGTTTTGGTCTGAATTGTCTGCTTCTGTTTCCGTATTTAGGATCATTGGCGAACGAATACGTCATTAACACCAGAGCCGAAATAACAACATGGCGGGGTGAGATAGCTGCATTACCATGTACCACCAATGCTCCTATTTTCTCAGTATACTGGCAATTCAAGGGTTCTCTGAGCGAATCACGTGCTGTGATGTCCAACATCAGTGGGGTTTTGAATTATGGACCGCATTACAACAGAAGTCTTGTCAGCATGTCCTCGGAAAACAGCCTGTTGATATACGGAACAAAATTTGATGATGGAGGAAAATACACGTGTAAGATAGTACTTCAAAACGGGAACCTACTGATTGGCAGTACTGACCTTAAAATCAAGAGTAAGTCTATACATGTGAACATTACTGTCATCCGCATAAATTACCTGATATTTATCCACGATCAGGTTCTTTAAAGATCTTATTACTTCAATTATATCCTGCTAACAAAATACCCTGAGTATATTGATCATCGGCGTTCCATTTCTTATGGTTAGAAATATTGTGTAAGAATCGGTTATATCCCCTCCCGCTCATCTTACTCAAAATATTTTAGCACAGCTCAAGACGCAAAATCACCTAGTAGCACAATCTCAATTAATCTAAATTTGATTATGGTTGTCACCGTTTACTTGTAACAACTCGTGAGTGTGTCTGATTCAATGATTATTATCATAATTTCTCTGCTGAACGGTTTCATAATTAATTTGTTTACTATTTCTTGGTCAACTTGTCATCCGATCCCTATTTCTATGTTTTACATAACAACAGCAGAGGTGGGTTAGTCCTCATGGTTCAAATTATCTCAAATTACCCGAAATAATGCAAAGTGAATAAAGAAAAAAACATGGACACAGAGAAAAAATACACCCTTATGATAATATATTTGCTTGTACCAAAAAGGTAAATGTTTATTCACTGTTTACTTTTAACTAGAAACAACTCTTCATAACATCTGAAAACAATTAAGAGAGCGCTTGCCTGTGCGAATGATATTGTAGGTTAGTTTCATTTAAAAAGTAATGCAGCATTATACTGTTTTGAGGAATTTTAACAAGTCAATTCTAATGGGTTTTATACTACAGACAGAGTAATAGTATGGAGCGGTGAAGAGGCTGTCCTACCGTGCACCACCAATGCTCCTATTGACTCGGTATACTGGTATTTCCAGTCACCTACAATGAGTGAGTCAACCCTCGTGATGTCCAACTTCAGAGGAACTTTGTATCACGGGCCGAGATATAATGGCAGCCTTGTCAACATGGCGTCAGACAACAGCTTGATAATATATGAAACAAGACTTGTGGATGAAGGGAAGTACACGTGTACGATAACTACACCTGGGGCTGATATTCTGGATGTAGGCACCACCAGCCTTAACATAACCAGTAAGTATAAGAGTAAAAATCGTCCTCTTTAAATAGTGTTCAGGGCCTCGAGAGCACATTACATAAATAATGTTTTGTCATGAGTTGAATTTCAATCAATCATGAAATAGCCATATATATATGCACTAAAATGAGACAGACAAGAAAATGATATTCGAAGAGACACATAAACGACACACACAAACTCACACACGAACAAATTTACGTAGATGGAATCGATGCACGTCAATCAAAATGGGGAATATTATGATATTTATTTTCTTATGGAAACTTCACGCTTATGTTGCACACACAGTAAAATACATATTAAAGTGATACACTCAGGGGTATCACTAGACCATTTGAATGGGGGGGGGTGGAGTACATGGTCAATTTGCTGACTGACAAAAATGAAAATGCCGATTGTAACGGTTGCGTAATGGAGGCATCCATTTGTTTTCCAGATGGGTGGGGGAGGGTGATTCCAGCGTACTGAGTACCCACCGCTTTACTGCTTATATTTTTATATCCAGTTGAAATAAGACATCAATCTTTTTGCTGGTGTGCAAAAAGGTGTGGGAATTGTTGATTGGAGCTGAATTGGGGAGGGTCTGGGAGGAGTTTCCACTCCCAGGGTGAGAAAAGTTGACCTTTTTGCCTTGCAAATGTGTGTTTTCAGCCCCTTTTGTGAGGACGGAATGCATAATTAACAATTTTTAAAAATGTTGTTTATAGGTTGTGGCGATTGTTTGATTGGGGAGGGTCTGGGAGGGGGCTCCCCTCTCAGGGTGAGACAATTTGAAACCTTTGCATTGGACATGTTGGAAATGTGTTTTCAGCACCCATTTTTGATGAAGGAATGCATAATTGATATCGCTCTTTTGTTACGCCAAAGGTGTAGCAATTGTTGATTGGTGAAACACCCACCGCCTTACTACTTATATTTTTATATCCAGCTGAAATAACACATATTTTTTTTTGCTGGTATGCAAAAAGGTGTGGCGATTGTTGATTGGTGCTGAATTGGTTAGGGATGGGGGGGGGGTGGGAAGTCCCCTCCCAGGATGAGAAAAATGGACATTTTCACTTCGAAAAAGTGTGTTTTCAGCCCAATTTGTAAGGACGGAATGCATAATTGACCCACCGCTTTACTGCTTATATGTTGATATCCAGTTGAAATAACACATAAATCTTTTTTAGCTGGTGTGCAAAAAGGTGTGGCGATTGTTGATTGGTGCTGAATTGGGGAGGGTTTGGGAGGGGGTTCCCCTCCCAGGTTGAGAAAATTTTGACATTTTCGCCTGAAAATGTGTGTTTTTAGCGGCTATTTTTGATGAAGGAATGCATTGTTGACATCTCTTTTTTGTTACACCAAAGGTGAGGAAATTGTTGATTGGTGATAAATTGGGGAGGGTCTGGGAGGGGGCTCTCCTCCCAGGGTGAGAAAAATTGGAATTTTTGCCTTGAAAATATGTGTTTTCAGCACCCTGTTTTGGTGAAGGAATGCGTAATTGGCAGTCTTTTTGTGTGCAAAGGTTGTAGTGAATGTGATAAATTGGGTGGGCTGGGATGGGATTCCCCTCCCAGGGTGAGAAAATTTGACATTTTTCACTCATAAAATGTGCATTCTTTGCATCATTTTAGACCAGACCACAGAATGTATAATATTAGCAAAGTACACTGTCTTAAGAAATGGAAAGTCTCTCGGAGGGGTGAAAAATTTTTAACATATCACATTAAAAACACGTACTTTAGTCTCTTTTTAGACAAACCTACATCCACATACTCATTGGTCAAGAATGTTCAAGGACCGGTTGACATAAAACTGATTTTGCCACTTGGGAATGACCATAGTGCATTAGACTGTTAACGTTTACACTGCATGCCCACTTTGCCAACTGAATTGTGTGTTTTGCCAAAGGACATTTTCCAGTCAGTGTTTTGCCGAGTGATTAATACAAACTGGCTTTCAAATTTCATCATCCAACTGTTTTACTACTGATATTGCCTACTGTCTCTAGCTGTTCAAGATTTTGCCAACTCATGAACATTTTTTGATGTAAATGAAATGCACTCAGAGTGGTGACACAGGGAGGCTGGTCAGTTGTGTTACTCCTTTCTCTCTTTTTGCCTTCCTTTTCTTTCTTTCTTTTTCTTTCTTTCCTCCTTTCCTCCTTTTCATTTCTTTCCTTCTTCTTTCTCTCTCCCTCTTTTTTCTTGTTCCTTCCTTCCCTCTTTTCTTCTTTCTTTTCTCTCATTTTTCCCCTTTTTCCCTTTCCCCTTTTCCTTTTTTGCCGACTGGGCGCAAAAATTTGCCGACTGGGTGCATGAATTTACCGACTGCGACCATGAAGGGGGGGGGGGGGGTGTCACACCCCCTTCTGTGACACCCTTGGATACACTAATGGCTATTAGACACAAACCAAACAGGAATATAATGTTTCAAAACAAGCACATACACACACACACACACACACACACACACACACACACACACACACACACACACACACACACAATACCTCTCCTACTCAAAAGTATTGCAACATACACTACAACGCATACATTTTACGTTGAAGGGGTCTTTCTGAAATGATGTCCTAATTACGTTTATGATTGGAAAATAACAAATTATTTCAAAAGACATCAACTTATATTCTTTCTTGTTTCTTCTCCAAGGCGGAGAGATTATTAAATGCAGGCGTGCCCGCGACAGAGGGGCGGGAACATAAAATTTTGAATTTCTTCGCCTCCTTATAGGGGTGGGGTGTTAATTAACACTAGAGTCGTAATTCGGTTTCATATTACCAATAAAACCGTTTTGATGGTCTGGAAAGGCTTTCAGCAAACAAAAAATATCAATTTGTTCCTCTGAAGGGGTCTTAGAAAGAAGACCACACCCCTCGAAGACGAAAGTGACCTCCTATCTTCATAAGACAGTGACAAGGAGGATGAGGCTACCAATTAAAGATGATGGCTTTCTCTTCGCATCATTATATCCTATGTACTGAGAAGTCTCATGACAGCAAATTTTTAAGATGTTTACAATAATAAACTGCCTTTAGAATTGAGAAAGAATAAGAAATTATAACTTAAAGAGGTCTTGTTTAAAATATGCGGCGTTTGCTCCTTGCTACTGTCTTATGAAGATAGGAGGTCACTTT
This sequence comes from Eucidaris tribuloides, assembly GCA_001188425.1. NCBI lineage: Eukaryota > Metazoa > Echinodermata > Echinoidea > Cidaroida > Cidaridae > Eucidaris > Eucidaris tribuloides. The sequence goes on along the minus strand of JZLH01S0171387.1, from coordinate 38,257 downwards.
CGTCTTCGAGGGGCGTGGTCTTCCTTCTGAGACCCCTTCCTAGGAACATATTCACATTTCTTGTTTGCTGGAAGTCTTCCCAAACCATTAAAACCGTTTCATTGGTAATATGAAACCGAATTATCATGCTAGTGTTAATTAACCCCCCACTTCTATAGGGAGGCGAAAAAATGCAAAATTTTATGTTCCAGCCCCTCTGTCGTGGGCGCGCCTGCATTTGATAATTTCTCCGCCTTGGAGAAGAAAGGAGAAAGAATATTCATTGATGTATTGTTCAAATAATTTGTTATTTTCCAATCATAAACGTAATTAAGACATCATTTTATAAAGACCCCTTCAACGTAAAATGTATGTGTTATAGTGTATGTTGCAATACTTGAGTAGGGAGGGTACACACACACAATGCAATATCCCCAAAACATCCAACAAATCAGTCATGATCGTTTGTTGAAAATGTATCCAAGGATAAGCAGTTGATGCATGAAGGGATCCAAGGGCATACCAACAGTCGACAGTCGTGGTGTCTTGGTAGTCAAGTTCATCCATTTTTTTTTATTAACTCCATGCTCTGGGATGGTTCGTTTACTGGTGGTCGTTGATTGTATAATTCAGATCGTGAAAAACGTGTGCGTAGACTGTTTCTTTAAAGTGGAACATTATATGTACGTCTTGTACGAATTACAGCATTTGCAGGTCCCATTGACCAATTTGTCGAAGGATGCAGCGGTGTACTGGAAGAATTATGTCTGAAACACGTTCCGTCTGGTACCAACGGCCAATCTTCAAAAGTGGTGACCGTTCTTGTTTTGAAAATTATCGACCGATATCCCTACTTCCTGTATTGTCCAAGATTTTGGAAAAATCTGTGCAGAAAAAAAATTATATGATTATCTTTCCGACAAAGATTTATTACGCAAAAATCAATTTGGCTTTCGTGCGAGACGGCACTCTATGCATGGTAGACGACTGGGCTCCAGAAGTTGACGCTAGTCGTGTATGCGGATTAGCCTTTATTGACATGCGTAAGGCATTTGATTCGGTTAATCATAAGTTACTTTTAAAAAAGCTGTCTTCTTTAGGATGTTCAAAACATAGCTTGAAATGGTTTCAGTCGTATCTTAGTAACCGTGAACATTACTTCAATGAAAGATAAACGATCCACTAGCAGGATAATCACGTGTGGAGTCCCGCAGGGTTCAGTTCTCAGGCCGCTCTTATTTCGGTCGCTGAATCACGAAGTGGCACGCAGCGACCGAAGAATGCGCGAAAATCACTGTTTCGAGTAAAAACAGCGAATAAAGATTTTAATCCAGTCTTTAAACTGACACCTCATTACGATTTGTTATGGAAAGATTAAACTTGTCGTGATTCAAGCACAGATATAAGCCAAGACTCTACTTTTAGCCTTACATTTCGAATGATACTGTAACTAAGTTCAAATTTTAACACAGTAAAGCTTTCAAAACGCAGGTGTCGTTTTTGGTAGAAAATGTTGCTTCAGCGTAGGAAGAATCACGAAGTGGCATTCGTGTAGAAAACAAGTACGATTTTGCGCGCACGAACCGGCACAAGCGCTCGTGTCGCGCTGTGGTGTCGCGCGCGCAAGAGAAAGAAATTCACGAACCGGCACAAGGGCGAAGGCGCCGTTGAGATTTATGTACAGAAATGAATGGCGCGTTACGGCGCGCGCGCTAGTGCCGGTTCGTGGATTTTTTTACTGTAGATTTTCAGGCTCGTGTTTGTTTGGCCCTTTAATTATCTTTCTAATTAGAGAGAATTGAGTTCTAAAATTTTGTGAAATGAAAGACCATGGCCAGAGAATGACAAAACTGGAAATAACTCAAATTTGACTTTGGACGCAATTTTGGAGGTTTGTGCCACTTCGTGAATTCAGCAACGATTTACAGTCTTTATAAACGATGTGTAGCGCTTTGGGCCTAATGGGAAAAGCGCAATATAAATAATAATAATAATATTAATAATAATAATAATAATAATAATAATAATAATTTACCTTCAAGTATAAAATCAGAAACAATATACATGTATGCAGACGATGCCACTCTTTTCGTTAGCGGGAATACTCAAGAATCGATTGAATCCCAACTTTCTCAAGCTATGAATGAAGTTAATTGTTGGACATTGAATAATAAGTTGGTGTTAAATGTTAACAAAACAAAGGTGATGTTGTTAGGTTCTCGTCAGAAGTTGAGAACTTTAAGTAAAGAAAATTTACATAAACAAATTAACAGCAAGGATTTAAAATGTGTATCGCAGTATAAATGACTCGACGTTGTTATTGCTAAAAAATGACTTTCAGCAAACACACTGAATCTGTTGCGAAAGCAATGCACATTTACTGCCAGTCAGTTAAGCAAGATATACTGCAGCTCTGTGCTGCCTGACGCACTGTATTGTAGTTCAGTATGGTGCAGCCGATCTGAAAGTAACCATCAAACAATGAATAGGCTTCATAAACGTGCAGCCTACATTATTGGCAACTGCACTTGACTTTCTGACCAAGTTTTTCACAGTTTGGAATGGAATACTCTCAAACGACTGCATCACAAATCGATCGCCTGCATGATTTACAAATGTGTCACCCAAATTGCCCCGTCTATTTTGTCCAGTAGGTTGAAGTTACTTGACATGTCAATGCGCACGACTCGTAGTTCTAACAGGAGACTTTTGAATATTAATCAGTACAATACAGAATTCTATGGGAAGACTTTCATTAACGTTGATTCTGCAATATGGAATAGTCTCACAGATATTTGTCGTTTTTCAAGCATTCTACATGCTTTTAAGCAAAGATATAATGCATCAACTTCGTAATATATCGGAATTAATTTGCCTTAGTTTTTATTTTCACCTTGTCTGATACGTATTCTACTCTTAAAGGTATTGGCTAACATTTACCACAGTTAAAAAAAATCTGAGCCACGTGATTTCCCATGCAGATTACTCGTGTAGATGTTGAATAGTGTCGGGGCCAAAACTAAGCCTTGGGGGACCCCGTTTTTGAGTCGGCGCATTCCGTCGTTGACGCCACGAACTGACACATTGGCCCGTGCGTCAACAAAACCGCGTTTCGAGAAAAACGCGATTAAAGTTTTACAAGTTTTGAAACCATCACTTCGAGGTGTTTTCTGTATTTAAAAATAATAATTTGTATCTTGAACGAAAGAGAAGAAGTTAAACTTTTCAACTACACACCAATTTTAAAAAGTTAACGTGAAATATGAAGACCGTGAGGATAGGAACAAATGTGTCAGTTCGTGGCGTAAATAATACGCGTAATTCGATATTTTTTGACGCCACGAAGTGACACATTGGGACGCGCGCATACAGTTCCTATGTATTTTGCGAGTAAAAAAAATAGTTTCTGAGTTGTAATTTTCAAACTACTATTTTGATCGTTTTTCGTGCATTATATCATAATTTCATGAATGGAAAATCAAAAACGGTAATTTCCTTTTCCTACAATATGACTGTTTCAAATGAAGGGGACTTAATATTTAAACTATAAAGTTGCAAACCCATGTGTCATTCGTGGGCGTAAATTATACCGTAATTCGATTTTTTTTGATCCGCCACGTAAGCTGACATCATTGGTACGCGGCATAGAGTTCTATAGTATTTTTGCGAGTAAAACAATATAGTTTTCTGAGTTGTTGAATTTTCAAATCCTATTGTGAATACGTTTTTCGTGGCATTATATCATAATGTTCATGGGATATTGGAAAATCAGAATAAACGGTAATTTTCTTTTTCCGTACAATATGACTGTTTCAAGAAAGGGACTTACATATCTTAAACTATAAAGTTGCAAACCGAATGTGTCAGTTGCGTGGCGTAAAGTATACGCGTAATTCGATGTTTTCTTAACCACGGAAGTGACACCATTGGACCGCGCACGACGCACCGTACGTGCGCCTTATTTATCTATTAACGGCGTGATCGCGCGTGCGTTTATCTCAAGTTACTTTAATCATTTGCAGGAGCATCTTACATGAAAAAAGGTTTCGGCAATAATTTGGTTAACAGTAATTATTTTTTATCAACCCTAATGTCATTATTCAAAAAATATGAATTGGAACACAAATTCCATATAGTAAACGGGTAGGCGGATTATCAAGGTCTTTGTGTTAAACAATTAGTGACAAAATGTATAATCTATACATTACTTTTTACTACCTAATATCAATCAGTTATTTCATGTCCAAAGCAGCCTTGTTCTCAACTTCACATGCTTTTAAGGTGTTCAATCAATAAGTCTAATCTTTTTACTGTAGTACCTTTTTATGCTATCCGTAAATTCGCGGGGTTTTTTGGCTGAAAAAACACTAATAGTTGCATGCAAGTGGGGGTGCAGTTCTATACCTTAAAAAGAATATTGAAGTAAAAGTTTTACTTCATAGTTTTTTTTTTAAGTATAGAACGCGCGCCCTTGCATTAATCTATGCCAAACAATAATATATATATTAAAGTGTTTGAATAAAAAAGATATTCTGGGCAGAAAATAATGATGTTTAAAAACCCGCAAAATCAGTTTTAGTGGGAAGTGCTGAAAGCTCATGTTGCAATCGTCAATGAATTGATAAGTTAACAGCGCAATGTCAAAAGTTTCTACATTGACTGATTTGGAAATTGTGTTTAACATTTTAAAAACATATATGGATAGATTAACATTCGGACAGTAAATTTAGTGGAACTACATTGTCAGTATGTATTGATATTTGAATAAAAGAAAAAAAACGAACGAACATTTATGTGTGTGTAAATTCTCAAATTGTCAGTCCTTAAATTCAATCTCACTTCTTAACACTCCATCTGTTACACGATTAATCATTGTATTAATTATATAAGTACACAACATTGCCGATGCATATTTAACATTGTTTTGTTACAACAATATCATAAATCGTCCTAGTTGTGTTAATGAAGCCATTTTATACGCAATTATAATAATGAATGAAAAAAAAACATATACAAGGCTATTCAAAATTCTAGTGTATTGTAGCATAGTACATTAAATTTCACTTAGCAATTGCTGATTAACCATAACTCATTGACTAATATGTCAATAATAGACACGATGACCCTAAATAATAATATAGCAGCCCAGTTATAAAAAAAAAATGATATTCTTCGGTCGCATTTATTGCGAGTGTTTGGTCTTACACTTCAAGACAAGAATGTAGGATCCTGGCAAAAAACAAGTCAAGTACAGGATTATTCTAAATATGATTTACTGTACATGCATTAAATACTGAGAGGTATATATCAGTCTACTATCATGCGGTACTTCAACATATTATAGTCAACACCTGAATATTTACAGGGGGCAATTGCCACTTCCTGGAAGAGTACATGTGCAAATATTGAACCATGGCATGGGCATATGAAAATTTCTTATAAAGTTCTTTTTCTGCTTAAGGATTGGTACATCCTAATTTAGTAATTATACTTTAAAAGTGAATTAAGCATTTTCAGTGATGACAGAATAGTCGTTTACGTCAATGTATACAATTATATAAAGTTAAATTTATGTTTAGATTGTCAATAGAAAATTGACCGATTTTGATATTTACATAGAAGATAAAATATGAACATGTGGATGTTTGTCTGTCAATGGGGTAAAAATCCTTTTCCAATTGCGTTATCTACAAGTAATGTCAGTAAGTCATGAAAGTTAATTCGTCAGTGTGAAAAGTCGATGAATCTGTTTGAAAATCAAACTATTTAATGCACTGTCCATAATCATTGGCGGCACACTATTTGATAATCAGTTATGTAGACCTACTGCGGCGCATGAAAGATGTTTGAAACATCACCCTCCCCCCCCCAAAAAAAACTGATGTTCGGGTCAGTGACGATTATACAATACTGATCTCATTATACACGTATTACCGACAGCTCCAAGTCCACATCATGCAGTACAAACTAAAGCTCTCATAATTTGCTCCACGTAGGCCCATACATTTGAGATTATTTGCAAAGTCTTTGCTTATTTGTTTTTTAAGTATTTCCTGCTCAAACTACCAAAAATTGACACATGCATAATTTAAGGTGCAATAAAGGTATAATAATCAATTTCCGTCGATAAACTTTCCGGCACAATCTGTTGAGTTACATGTCATAGTCTCACTATAAGACTACATCTACATCACAGTTGGATCAAACGTTTGTTTGTTTATTTGTTTTTTAAAAGAAGGGCAAAGAAGTTCCAAAACACCAAACTGAAGATTAGTCTAACCATTTCGCTTATGCCTAATATGACGCTTACACCTTCCAGCCTTAATCATTTTTAACATGAAAGAGGCATGGCCCTGGCCTGGGAAAGACACTTAATCCTTATTACGCAGGTCGTAGTTAGTAAATACAAATAACACAAATATCTAGGCCTATAGATTTAGAATTAGGGTACTATACACATGACTTTAGATGTACAGATTATAATCAACTATAAACTCATTAAATCAAAAGTTATGGTCAGATCAAACGTTTTCAACATTTTGCAAGTTGCAGTATCTGAGTTAGCCGGACTGTTAGAATGAGACTGAGCCGATTGAATTTATCACTGACACGGTGCACTAAAACCATAGATTTTCAAATTCCTTTTACATGTATATGGG
>JZLH01S0171387.1:2701-25187 GCA_001188425.1 Eucidaris tribuloides | reverse complement strand
CGCTGTGGCTGTACCCTATAGGGTGTAAATTTACACCCCAGTGGAGGGGTGTAATTTTACACCCCATGGAAAGGTTTAATTTTACACCCTGTGAGGTTTAATTTAACACCCTGTGAGGTTTAATTTTACACTCTGTGAGGTTTAATTCTACACCCTCAGAGGTTTAATTTATCCCTGTGCCGTTTAATTTCACACCCTGTGAGGTGTAATTTTACACCCTGTGAGGAGGAATTCTATACCCTTGGGGATGAATTTTACACCCTGTGAGGTGTAATTTTACACCCTGTGAGGATGAATTTTATACCCTGTGAGGATCATTTTTACACCCAGTGAGGTTTAAGTTTACACCCTATTAGGGTTAATTTTTCACGCTGAGGTTTAATTTTACACCCAATGAGGTTTAATTTTATGCCCTGTAAGGTTTAATTCTACACCCTCTAAGGTTTAATTTTACACCCTGAGAGGATCAATTTTACACCGTGTGACATCCTGGGGATCATATACATTACCAAAGCACACCCCAATTGTAGATACATATTGATCAACCGCAGGCATTCATCACTTCAACCTCAAACATACTTGTTAAAATGAAGCACACATTAAACATAGTCACACCCTTTACACATCAACAATATCAATACACTTGAGTAATACAGTATGTAATTCAGTATACGGAGTAATAGTGATTTAATAAAAGAATGATATGTCACAAATGCGAACATGAAAATATACAGATTACCAACATAGACTAAATTACGAAGTTTGTCGAGCCCTGCAAGTCTGTATGGTTAGAGTTCATAGATATAACCTCCCACTCCCATTCATTCCCTTAAGTTTTAATACTGAAATATTATGTTGAATTTGCTGCAAAAAAGGGGGGATTGTATCAGAATGGACAGATATGTGTGTGTGTGTGTGTGTGTGTTGGGGGGGGGGGCAAGGAAAAGAAAAGTGACCATTTTGAGAATTACAGATTAGATATGAAATGTAGGACAGCGGAAAGGCATTTTGCTGCAAAACTTTATTCCCACAAACTTGTCTCATTCTTATTTATAAGATATATCAAATGTGTTGAAGTGTGAATTACTGCGAATATATTCTTGTGTGTGACGAGAACTCCTTAGTAATGAATACACCACAAGATTAGGCAATATTTATGCAACTATGCGATAAATTTGGGTCATTGCTAAACATATTGTACTAAACAATGTTTAATCAAACCCAATCAGCCAAAACCTGACGCATGTCAGCAAAGAATACATGTATGTGAGAAGTTGACTTATGTTATAGATGTGTGTTCAAAGTCAGCCCAAAACTGAAATACAGTAATCATTATGTTGCCCAATACTGTATATCCAAAATTCAAGAACAATATATCAATGAAACATTACAAGATATCTTTCTAATAGAGTAAAATTAAAGTTCAAATTTGATCTTCACCTACAAGTGCAGAGTTCTGCTTGACTATGTCGCAAAATGTTTTTAAATTGTTGTAAATCCGCTAGACAGGTAAAGTAACACAACACTGGTAAGCGATATACTGTAGTCACTCGTGCATACAATTCATGTGCTGTCTTAAACTATTAAAAATGTTCCAGGCTACTTACAAATGTTAATACCGGTAAAAATACAGATAACATTTCTGATCAACGACAATAAGCCTACGAAAACGGATGTGTTTTTAGACAGTTGACAACACGAATGAAGTAGAAAAGTCATTCATGATAGGAGATTGACAGATTTGTAAAAAGGTTACCGACTTGTAAAACAGAGACGCAAGTTGGGCTCAAATTCGTGGTGAAATTTTGAATCTCTAGTAGGTCAAATGTACACGATAAACCGCTAGTCTTCAGAGGAGAACCTACACTTATCCCCATTTCGCGTGTAACGAATAAGTTGCCTTCGATGATTAGGCCCTGGCGTTGGCAGTTCTGGATCCTGAAAGATCAATAGAAAAGAAACCAAATGGCATTATTCACGTTGGCAATATATGATTCAAGTCCACTCACCCCCATCCCCTCCAAAAAAAAAAAAAAATCCACATGCATAACCTGATCATCAGAAAAAGAAAACTTTAAATGTCCAACAAAATATTGGTCCTTTAAATAAAATTATCTAAACAAAGTAAACAATATCTTGCAAGGTACGTATAAAAAAATAATACACATTGACTTGATCTCTGATAATTCTTACAAATTCCACGGGGTCTCTTCAAAACAAAAGTCACAAGCTTATTTTGGCAAATTTTCACTTGAAAAGAAGATGACTTTAGCACTTACTACAACCTATGATTTAAGCGTGGAAAATTTCGTGTCAGTCTTACATAGCGTATAATTTGAACTGAATCAGATCATTGCTGACACCCTCTCAGTCTATGCACATTAAATTCAAACGTGCTTTGTAGAGAATTTGTCGTTACAATTTTAGGTCTCAAAAAATGTTTTCTAGAGTGCAGCTGGGCCTTGTTCCACAAACAAGAGTTGCCGGTTGCCTGATTTAGTAGAAATTATGTTGTACATGTATTTTGTCGGGTCATTCAGTGTACGTTTATAGAGATAAAACTAGATGGTCATCTAAATTATTCTTTTACACATATTTTAATTGCTTCCAAAAATCTGAAGTCAAGTAAATGAGTTGTGAATGAAAAAAATAAATAAATATGTAAATAAAGAAAATAACTAGCTGATTTTACAGTACTGTAGGCAGTATTGAGATGCATTCCTACTGCAATTTCTTATCAGTTTGACTTGAAATTTTCTCTGATATTCTGTTTTCAGGAGGCCAACAAATGAATGGAATAGTATCCAAAAGATAATCAACCACTCTATAACAGCTTAAATTAAACATGCAAATTCTTTTTAGAATGCCATACAATTTAACCATAATTACCTTGATCAACGTAACTATTTTCACAAAAGTCACAGATGAATAACGAGTTTCATCTTTCAAAAAGTGGAGTCTGGCAATTACATGCATTTGTATCGATTCCATCTCTGTAGAGATCTACTTACAGACGTGACATTCACAAATCATTCACAAATGCAGTACAGAAATTTGAATATTTGGGACTGTTAATTCCAAAAAAACACAAGACATCGACTCGATGCCGATGCCATGAAAATTGTGCGAAACTTGTGAAACTTAGTTTTGACACCTTGCAACAACCGATGTGAAACTTGAAGTGTCCACTCTATCTGACGACTGGAGACAGGTAAAAATGGAAAGATGATGTGCCGTTTTGCTTTCTCGACTGTTTCGTAAAATTCGTAGTTGTTTCTGAATTTACCACTCAAAGTGCCTTGAAACGATCGGACAAAGGATACACGATCGAGGCAAAACGGTGCGGGCCGGGAATTGCATACAGCGAATGCCGCGGAGTTAAAACTGACCAATCACAGCTCGTCTTAATGGTTACGTAAGGTCTAGGGTGAAACGTTACACCCCCGAAATGACCGCGCGCTTACACCCCATGCTACCATCCGTTCTGGGTGCATATTTCTACCCTATAGGGTAGAAAAGAGCGTTCTCTACGGTGAGCGTCTTATTTACACCCTGGTTCAACCTCTTATTTCTTAGTGTGCACCCACCCATAATATCGATGTACCCCTGATGGAGGATGCCAGTTTCTGCATACGCTTGTAGTAGTACGCAAGTAAAGATTTTGTTCTCGGCTTGTACAAACTATGAGCTCGTCACACAAATAAGTTTATCAGTCAAAATGTACACATTGTTATAAATCTCTCTCAAAGCTTTGGCTGAAAAGTAAGTTTTAGTAAAAAGATAAATAATAAAAGCGAGATGACTATTATTTTAAAGACACTATATAACATTGTAAAAGACCCGTTTCAAAAATTGTCAAACTTTGCTTTCTGATATATCTGACAGTGTTTGAAGAGACAAATGAACACCCTAGAACACAAAAGTTTAGATAGTTATTCTGTCACTGGTAAAATATACACAACTAAAAACTGGCACATGAATTTATTCTCGACCGATAGAAAAATCTGCCACTCAGAAGTCTATCGGGGAAAACTGGAATGGTCTCTCAATGATTTTTGCTGTTTTGAAGCACTTGATCATTTTAAAGTGTATTTTTTTCAGGGTTTCATTTTCAGATCTTATCAAAGACACTTCTAGCATGGGAGATCATGTAGGTCACTTTTTTTTTAAAAGGAAATATTGTAATACAGTGCCTTTAAATGTCATTTGTCAATGCTCTTTTTTGTCCCCGCCGAACAAAGTTCGCGAGGGGACTTTGAAACGGGCTCCGTACGTGTGTAGTGTGTGTGTGTGTGTGTGTGTGTGTGTGTGTGTGTGTGTGTGTGTGTGTGTGTGTGTGTGTGTGTGTGTATGTGTGTGTGTGTATGTGTGTGCGTATGTATGTGTGTGTGTGTGTGTATGTGTGTGTGTGTGTGTGTGTGTGTGTGTGTGTGTGTGTGTGTCTGCTCGAAATGTTTAAATTTGCTTCTCTGTCATTTCTAGACCGATTGTGATTCTAATTGCTTTGTCTGATGAAGATAGGTGAAGGCTATCTTTTACACGGAACTCTGAAATTCATTAATTGTGCAAATGTATGCGAATATCTTCAAAACACTCTTACACTTCTTCTAAATTTCACAGCGGGTTTTGATTCTGTTTGGTTTACGTGATAGGGCTTAGTAAGTTCGCAGGTACAGACTTTGGCACTAAAATTTAACAGTGCATTGAGGCAAAGCTAATCTTGTTGGTAAAGAGCTATAGTGCTCGAGCACCTGTGGAAGTACTAGTCTACAGAACTAATTGTTCAGATCCTGATTTGCGTAGCTCGATGGCTCATTTTACGAACCTTCATACTATTCTACAGATTTACACTTTCGACGGGGACAAATATTACGCACCGCGCAATTTATTGATTCACTTGTTTTATTAATTAATTTATTTATTATTATCATTTATTACTTTTTTTGGGGGGGGGTGGTGAGGTTAAACTAGTCTGTAGTACTAGATGCATAAACACATCGGGTCAGAAAGCCACATCATTGACGATGGGCCAGCTAGCCGTCTATGCTATGAACTGAGGGGTGTCGAGCTTATGGAGTTTAGCAATAAAAGCTTCAGCCTGTGTTCAAAATCCATACATGCAACTTTATACATGGAACTTGCAAAACTGACCCATATTCAAACACTTCCTCATTTTCATTTTTAAAACCATATTAAACGTATGAATACCAGATCTTTCTTTTGCGGTGGATCAGCTCAAAGCAAAAACGGTGGTGGTGAGCAAATCAAGAAGTTCTACATAATCTGTATCTAATATTACACAAGAATGGTTGCATTACGTTTTGTCTACATTGTTCTCACCTGTGTTCACAAATGTCAGTGAAACTCCACTCAACACTAGAAATATGGCTTTAATGAAATCTGTACATAGGCCTAGCTATTAGGCCGTGGCCCAGCAAGGGCACCATAAAAATGTTTTGCTCGAATGACATACAGGTATGTTACTTAGGAGACTTTCGGGTATCACCTCCCGAACATATGGGACTCATGAGTAGCTTGTTATTCTAACATTTTGACCTAAATTTCACCGTCTTTTTAAAATCCTTTTCATTGATTTATTTCTTGATCAACTGGGGACGGACTCCTTGTTCTCCTCTCTACTCATATGCTTTTACGGTGTAACAACTATTTAGTTTGATTTTGTTTCTGTTTCAGGACGAAGTCGCCAAAACAATTTGAATGGCACTCCATCATCATATTCACCAGTAGCTTCTGATGAAATACCGTCAAAACGTGTACCAGTTAGTCAAGATAAATCTGATATCGGGCAACCGAATTCAGGTAAATAAGTTTAACCTATAAATATAAATGCTACCCAAGTCGATGACTTTGTTTGACCGAACATTTTCGCCTACCACTTTTCATCCATGGGAAAAGGGACAGACTGTCCTCGATTTCGTAATGTCTTAATTTTATTTCAATATACCATGGTGAAATGAATGCATGTATATGTGACCCGTCACCATGATACCGTGTGTAAAGGCCACCGCACACTACGTGATTTTCCGTCGCACGACTTACCGATTTGCATCTGAAATAAATGATGTAGGCCTAAATCAGCGTGTACGAAATATAAGCTGGTTTTTTTTATTGATTTCGGATCCAAGTCGGTGAGTCATGCGACGGAAAATCGTATAGTGTGCGGTGGCCTTAAGTCACACCTCTTATACTTGGGTGAAAATATACATATTTAATCTTTTGCAACATGTGAAGGTCATAAGCCTTTTGATTTTTGAGGACACTTCACTCTTATACTTAATATTATAATTTTGACATTGGCGCTTTCCTTACCTTTGGTTCATACAACTTTATCAGGGTATCTTGGCAACGGGTCACATATATGTATGCGTGCATACATTCCACATTTGAAGTGGAAAATAACGTTGAATAATTGTATAAGTTGGACCAACTTGAGGTACGTATTGGCCAACTTGCATGGAACAATAGCAGTTAAAATCTAAGGAAAAGGGTCAATTAATATGGCTCTAATTAATTTTGTCCCCTATTTTTTTAGAGTATGTGCAAGAGAGTAGCCGAGTCGAGACATACTAATCGACTAGTTATGTGTATAGTCCATTGTTCTTTTTTCTTTTCTTTTTGGTAGAAAATTCAAGTATCATACATTAGTTCATTTTCAAAATAATAATTCCGGGTAAGAATTTGCATTTTATTCAAGTATGGAAATATAAAAATTCAGTTTCTTCAATACACAACAAAGAATATCATTTTTTTAGACTATGCAACGTGCAAAAATGTTTTTTTTTCCTTTAAATGTATGACACGGTACGGTTCTCCTCGTAGAGTAATGACTGTTTACAGTTCTAAAACAAGGTACATCATATTGATGTCGGTATTGATACATATATACAGTAAATATAGATGTAACTACATGCATACAAGCATAAATGCATGCGTATATACATATATACATATATATATACGGTACATACATATTATGTTAATCATGTACAGATAAATATGTATGTATGTACGTATGTTTGTATCTATGAATGTATGCATGTATTTACGGCCTATGTCTATATGTATTTTATGTACTGTACCTATATACGCATGATCCTATATTTCGCTGACATACCTGTTTGATCCGTTTTTTGTTTACAGGAAATGAGCATTCATCCATTAGAATGGAACCCAGCGATGCAATAGATGACAAAAACTCTTCGGAATCGGATTCTGGTACTGATTCAGGTGTTTCAGCACTTGAACACTCAGGAAAGCACATTCATCGGGATGACGACAGATCACGTACAGGTAAGATGATCACTAGACTCGATGCATTTAAGTATGAAAACATGCACAATAGAATTAAGGCTCTAAATGCCATCACTTAATTTTCGGATCACAAAAATAATCACATGATTCTATTACTCTTCAAATTTTACTTTAAGGATCCTTAACAAATCACCATAAGGGAAAAAAGGATAATGGTTATCACTTCTGAGTACTTTTAAAGTCATCTTTTTATGACCAAGTCATTACTTATTACTTGTTTACATATATGTAATAAAAAATTTGTGTTCCAGCCCCTCTGCCATGGGTGCGCCTGCATTTGATAATCTCTCCGCCATGGAGAAAGAAAGAAAAACAATTTTTCATTCATTTCTTTTCAAAGAATTTTTAATTTTTCCCTTATAAACTTTCTTACGACTTCATTATAGAAAGACCCCTTCAACTCAACATGCATGCGTTATAGTGTATGTTGCAATACTTTTGAGTAGGGAGGGTACATACATATTATGTTAATCATGTACAGATAAATATGTATGTATGTACGTATGTTTGTATCTGTGAATGTATGCATGTATTTACGGCCTATGTCTATATGTATTTTATGTACTGTACCTATATACGCATGATCCTATATTTCGCTGACATACCTGTTTGATCCGTTTTTTGTTTACAGGAAATGAGCATTCATCCATTAGAATGGAACCCAGCGATGCAATAGATGACAAAAACTCTTCGGAATCGGATTCTGGTACTGATTTAGGTGTTTCAGCACTTGAACACTCAGGAAAGCACATTCATCGGGATGGCGACAGATCACGTACAGGTAAGATGATCACTAGACTCGATGCATTTAAGTATGAAAACATGCACAATAGAATTAAGGCTCTAAATGCCATCACTTAATTTTCGGATCACAAAAATAATCACATGATTCTATTACTCTTCAAATTTTACTTTAAGGATCCTTAACAAATCACCATAAAGGAAAAAAGGATAATGGTTATCACTTCTGAGTACTTTTAAAGTCATCTTTTTATGACCAAGTCATTACTTATTACTTGTTTACTTATATGTAACAGTTATTAACAATTTCATTTTTTGTTCAAAATTCACTGGTTGGCGATTTATATTTTTGTTTAATTATACAAGAATGCATTGTGTTGCGAAGTTGCACAACTTACGTTTTCCTTTTAGTAATACAAATATTAATTGTAATAATAATTGTAATAATAATAATAATAATAATAATAATCATACAACTACTACTGCTACTACTACTACTACTACTACTACTACTACTATTAATGTATGAAATTGATATGCCGAAAAAAAATATTCAAAAATATTCTAATGCGCTGCATGCAAGAGCTAACGATGTGCTTGGTAAATAAACAGTTTTTCTTTGGTGTTAACGTGAAAGATGGTTTAACTGTGTATACGATATGATATACAAATACGGAGTTAAACAATGGGCGTGCCTACATTGTTTATAAGCGAAGATATTCACAGATAAAATACGCCCCATATTTCAGAAAAAGACCTCCCCAATTGTAATTTATTCTTCTTTCTCAATTCTAAAGGCGGTTTATTATTGCAAACATCCTAAAATTTCCTTTAATGCGACTTTTTAGTACATTTGATATAAAGATGTGGATAGAAGGTCATCTTTATATTAGTAGCCTCATCCTCCTTATCACTATCTTATGAAGATAGGAGGCGCTTTCGTCTTTGGGGCGTGGTGTCTTCTTTCTGAGACCGTGTCAGGGGAACACAATGACATTTTTTGTTTGTTAAAAGTCTTTCCAAGCCATCCAAACCATTTTACGGGAAATATGAAACTGAATTACGATGCTAGTGTGAATTAACACCCTACCCCTATAGGGAGGCGAAAAAATGTCAAATTTGTGGCTTCCAGCCTCTGCCATGGGTGCGCCTGCCAATTTGATAATCTCTCCGCCATGGAGAAGAAAGAAAAAACATTGTTCATTGATTTCTTTTCAAAGAATTTTTAATTTTTCCCTTATAACCTTTCTTACGACTTACAGGAAATGAGCATTCATCCATTAGAATGGAACCCAGCGATGCAATAGATGGCAAAAACTCTTCGGAATCGGATTCTGGTACTGATTCAGGTGTTTCAGGACTTGAACACTCAGGAAAACACATTCATCGGGATGACGACAGATCACGTACAGGTAAGATGATCACTAGACTCGATGCATTTAAGTATGAAAACATGCACAATAGAATTAAGGCTCCAAATGCCATCACTTAATTTTCGGATCACAAAAATAATCACATGATTCTATTACTCTTCAAATTTTACTTTAAGGATCCTTAACAAATCACCATAAGGGAAAAAAGGATAATGGTTATCACTTCTGAGTACTTTTAAAGTCATCTTTTTATGACCAAGTCATTACTTATTACTTGTTTACGCCTAGGTCACATTTGGTCAAAGATGACCTTACGGAGCCCGTAAACTCATCGTATCTTCCATTTCGTACGATCTCCCTACGGTGACAAGCTTTGACTGTACGATTTCGTACGATTTCACGGGCTCCCCACGGGAATGGTAGCCTCTACGATTTTCGTTTAGTGTGAAACTTGACAAATTTTTTAAAATCGTAAGCCCGTAGCCCGTAGACTTATCGTAGATGATATTATACGATCGACGCAGGGACATCGCGTCGAGGCTGTGCACTGTTTGTACATTCATCGTACGATATCGGAAAAAGCATCAGGTCACAGTTGACTGCGTACATGGTATGATAACTTTATCTACGATTTATCGTACGATTTTTGGGGCATCGCAGATGGCGATGGGCTACGACGTATGTACGAGCATCGTGCACTTTCTTGTTCGGGCCTTTTTAGGTCGGGCCGGTGCTGAGGCTGTACGAAGATCGTACAGCTATCGTTCAGAGATCGCGCGATAGCCCTGTAGTCTCCTTGGCCCCTTCACACATCGTTCGATATCGTACAGAGATTGTACCACATCGTACAGAAATCGTACGATATCGTGCAGGGGGTCACAGAGAATGTGTATATCCATTATGTCATTTTAGTGTTCGAGTACCCACTACAATAGCCGACATCGTACAATGACTGTACGATCAGCGCAAAGCCTCGGTGCGATGTCTTGCGTCAAACTTACGATGCCATCTACGATAAGTCTACGGGCTACGGGCTTACGATTTCAAAAAAATTTGTCAACCTTCACGCTTAAACAAAATCGTGGAGGCTAACGTGCCCAATAGGGAGTCATGAAATCGTGACGAAAATCGTACAGCTCAAAGCTTGTCACCCGTACGGATGATCGCACAGATATGGAAGATACGATGGTTTCCGGCCGTAAAGTCATCGTAGGCCAAATGTGACCAAGGCTATTTGGGGAGGGGTAAAAAAACGTACGGAGGTTGCAACCTCATGGGGTCATCGTACGATCTCTCTACGATATTGCAAGTATCTGTGAAGAGGCTGAGGAGACGGCAGGGTAACTGCACTGATATCGCACGATCTCTGTACGATAGCTGTACGATATCCGTACAGCCTCTACACCTGCTTGAACTCAAGGGCCCGTACAAGAAATCGCACGATGCTCGTAGAAATGTGAACGCAAACCTCGTAGACCGTAGCCATCTGCGATGCCCCCAGAATCGTACGATACATCGTAGCTAAAGTTATCGTACGGTGTCCGCAGTCAAATGTGACTGAGGCCTTACATATATGTAACAGTTATTAACAATTTCATTTTTTGTTCAAAATTCACTGGTTGGCGATTTATATTTTTGTTTAATTATACAAGAATGCATTGTGTTGCGAAGTTGCACAACTTACGTTTTCCTCTTAGTAATACAAATAATAATTGTAATAATAATAATAATAACCATACAACTACTACTACTATTAATGTATGAAATTTATATGCAGAAAAAAAATATTCAAAAATATTCTAATGCGCTGCAAGAGCTAACGATGTGCTTGATAAATAAACAGTTTTTCTTTGGTGTTAACGTGAAAGATGGTTTAACTGTGTATACGATATGATATACAAATACGAAGTTAAACAATGGGCATGCCTACATTGTTTATAAGCGAAGATATTCACAGATAAAAACGGAAGAAAAGATCACAAAATATAATCTCGTTACCGTTCGAAGAAGGCCTTAATTGTTAAAAATTTCTAGTTTTCCTCTCAACACATTTACATGTTATCTCTTTTTTCAGAAACTCAACTCTGAACAATTAGCTCATTCATGATCTATTGGGTGGAGGTAAGCCTATCAATAAACTATTTTAGATCGATATACTTACGTTAATATTATACAAGAAAGTGAGAGATCTAGGAATAATAAGTTCATTCAGATAATATAAGTCTTATACCGGAAAAAAAGTTTGAATAGTTTGTGAGTGTGATTTCCGTCAGATTTCATGGTTTAATGCGTCTTTATAATATCTGACGTCTTAAAGAGTAGTTGTCCCCTGAATATGAAATCATATTCAATAACAGATATATTTACATGACTTTTCAAATGAATTGCTACTGACTGTAATAAAACGCAAATATGGAAATAAATGGAACGCATGGATAAAAAACAAACATCGGTTTTGTTATAAAATTTGGAAATTGGTTTGATCATGGGGAATCTTGTAATCATCTGTTGACAAGAGTTTTGTAATTATTTCTTCAGAAGTTTATATTAGTTCCTTAGCAAAGATTGGAAAATGAAAGTATAAACAATGATATATTAATTTCTGTTGATAATGATACTGTTATCAGTGCACGCCGTTTTCACTAGAAGCCTCTTTATTTCCTATATTTCCCAATATTAGAGTGCTCACTTAAACATGGAATGTGTAGAAAATGGGCCGGATCCCCGGATGAGAATTGAAACGTTGCAAAGTGTATTTGGACCATAACAAACTGTATTGACCCTTTTTTGAGTTGTGCAACACGCGTCTTTAAACGACTGTCTCGAAGATAAAACTCATATAGCTTGTAAATCATGGATATATCGAAACATAAAACAAATTAAAAACAAACGTGTCAGGAAGAATAAATTTTCTGTTTATGTGGTGGAGTGGCAAACTATTAGATCATTGCAAATAATTTTCACCCCTTCAGAATGGCAAGGACACTTCATACTGCGTGTAGGTGTATTAAAAAATGCGTGTAATATCCAGTAAAGAAAAAAAATAAATGTCAAAGAAGGAATCTCACGAATAGGAAGACGATAATACAATAGGTTGGGATTTCCAAATACAGGTCACGTGAGGAATAAAAAAATAGAAGAACAAGATTCCAGATAATCTTAATCAATCACGAAAAGTTATAAGTAAGATATCATAGCTCAGACTCTAGTTACCAATTTTGTTAGGAGTAGATGTTATATTTAATTAATATAGAAAATTCTAGTAAAATGTGTGAAAACTCAAGCTGCACTGCTTGTCACGTGTCACACCACTTACACCTTCGTACATGACAATTTAATGTTTCGTATGCAGAAATAATTGGTGGTATTTGTACGGTTTTGTTGTTGTTGTCTACATAATCATGGAAGTAGCAACCTCCAAAATAGTGGACAATCACGTGCTCGATCTGTCGATTTTAATGACTCAGAAAACATCTGATCGTATAGCAGTCTGGAGGTTGATATAGTTATATACAGAGCGTACAGCAATAATCACTTTGATTATGGCATTATGGTATTGCAATGGTTATTATGCACACACCACACTATTACTTAATACTCTTACATATGTGTAAATTTAAGTAAAATTGAGTAATTAGTTTCGAGGTGTTTGGTCCATGAAGAAACGATCCTAATTACACTCTTCGGTTTATATTTTGCTTGATTTTTTTATTTTATTAAGGCAGTTACAGTACGTGTTGACATTTCGATGGATTCAGGGAGTCGCGGACTACTCGTGGCCACTGCAGATGGCAGTAGGAGAGAATGATGCAAATATGATGCATGTACATTATCAAATTAAGTGCATATTGTTTGATATCTTATACGTATGGTGAATATAAACGATTAAAGTAGTACAGTGGCAATCGTGTAATATAATTATATTGTGCTTTACATGGCTTTATACACCGTGTGTAACTGTAAGAAACGCACATGTACGGTATTAGATGTACACATTATTATCCATTCCAAAGATTCTTTCACCGTTTTGTTTTCATAAAATGATATACGTATATTACGACAAACATCACGGTATTACTACTGGTTTGATATGCAAAATGTGCCAGGATTCTGTCAGTGGTAAGACATCTAAGACATTAAATGCGAATTCTTCAATTTACATTGCCATGAGTTATAACAACAACTATTGGTTTAAATGCCAGGCAGGCGAAACTTTGTTAAACTAATTGGAACAGAAAAAACTCAATTTTAATGTAAATAGCTCACAAGCGTACGTCTATATCAAAATACTAAAATTATTAGTGTGTTTAATAGTCAATAATTGGTTAGTTTCAACATCTTGAGCGTAATGTCTTTGTATTACTATGTCATTCGTCGTATATCATAAATTGATTTCATTTACATGTTTTCACTGATGGAATATAAAGCAAAAGCCTTTAGGAAAAAAATCATTACTTTTATCGTAAATTATCAGCACAAATTTCATTACTTGCATTTTTTCAGGCTCTATTAAATACTGGTATTGAGGTTATTATCACCACTCGTTCAATGCACATCATCCTCGGTGTAAATTGATACAATAAACTGATGCGACTTGTTTTGTAATACCATGAACAGTAGTAGGAAATCAATGTTCAACCATTTTAATGTTATTCTTCATTATCCTTCTCTGATCATATAATATCTTCAGTTAAACGCGAACAAACGTCACAAGCGTACTGTATATTCACTGCTTTGATTCTTGCATTGCTTTGTGAAATTTGATACTTATATTTCTCAAGAATAAAGTAGATATTTTACCGTGTAAAATGCGCTAGGATTTTATGCATGTATTCGCAAAGCCGTAAAAATATCGTATCGTACATTTTAATATAAGACCATATACGACACATGTAAGTATATATATCATCAACAGAAGCAGGAAATCAATGTTTAAACCAGTTTTAATGTTATTCTTCTCTTGCAAAATTAAAATGTTACAGCGTAAATAGAATACGTCGACGCCGTAAGTTTATTTTACTTTATGTATATTACTTTGAACATGAACATATATATAAAATTTGTGTGCTTTGTCATAAACAGTAATAGCAACGATTATGTTTGTGTCGGTTAAAATCAAGGTGAACCTTTGTCAATGTAAGTAAAATTAAAATGTTACAGCGTAAATAGAATACGTCGATGCCATAACTATGTTTCTAAACTTTGAACATGAAACATAAGTCCATGAATTGGTGAAGAAAAACTTGTTTCCAAACGAACATGTTGAGACTCATTTTCCATTTTATCTCGAATAAATAAGTAAAAGTATAAAAACATTTTGAGATAAAAGCACACTCTTCTTTGCAAAGCCGTATTTTTTTGCTTGATACTTCATGTATGTGAGTAACCGTTTGTATACCAACGTAGTGAAAATGTAATTGTATCTATATCCAGCTTTCTAGTATATCGATCTATCAATATATCTAACTGTTTTTTTCATATGTTTATATATCTACATTTGCGGTTGACGCTCCATATACGTTGATAATAGAAACATCTGGATGGGCACATGACATGTTATACCGGTATATTACAAATGAATTTTACTATTCACTACTCAGTCGTTTTGCTTATCTAGCTGCATAGTAGCATAATACACTTTTCAAGTTCCTTTCGAGTATATACAGATAACTTAAGTAAAAGTGAATACTTGATGTAACTCATTGTATCATGATAATAATAAGGATAACAGTATGAAACATTTCTTGCATATCGCATAGAACACAGACATAATTGCATGTGTGTAAGTGGTTTACAGAGCAGAGATACAATAATGATGAATCAGAGGCGTCGATTGGGGCAATCACCCCACCAACGTAAATATTGGGGCAAATATCAATTTGTCCCCCCCCCCTATTATTTTGACAACTTGAAAAATTTATAATGTGAAATGCAAATATATGTTTAAAAAGGATTGGAAAACACTATCAAACCATTAAACATGCCATAAAAATACTATTAACCATACAAAATTGTCAATTTTTCGGCGCGCTTTGCGCGCAAAATTCTGCAATTTGGCACGCGGAGCGCGCCGAAAATTTGGGACTTTTTCACCTTTGCATCCCCTCCCACCCATCCGAAAAATGGATCGACGCCCCTGTGTTGAATTTCTGAAAAGTAAAGAGAAATAAATTTGCTTCAACTTGCATTTGTCACGCAGAAAATATGGTATCAATATGCCTCCAGTTAAAGCACTGTACGGTATCACTCTGTAAGATGTTTCCATTCACGAAATTGAATACCATGCAGTTCGATGATAGCAATTGTCTATGTATGAAACGTCAAACTTTTAGTGCAACTAGCCGTGTCTATGTTTTGGTGTTAATTTGACGATTTAAACTTGGATCAAGAAAACATTTTCCTTGTAGATAGTTCATGAGCTTACATTTATGTCAATGTCATATCTGCATTGGCATTGTGTTCAACAGTTCAAAACGCTATTTTGTCGTTTCGAGGTAGAAAATAATAGAATATATTTATTGTTATTACTATATTGTAAACATGTGTAAGTACAATGTTTAGTCTTTATCATACTATTACACTCATGCAAGTACTCTCAATGTTTAACAAAATACATATTATGCATCGTTACATTTCATAAGACTGTGCGTTTAAACCCTTTCAGTACCACAGTCAAAATATAAGCATAGTTTATGGAGTCTCGTTGTGCTTCGCTTTTAAATACAATAATAATACTTTTTCGTGTGAAATCTTGTTTTGTTTGAAACGTTTGATTTAAATATGAAGAACAGTGTACTGCGTTAGCAAGAGTACATGTACGCTGAAAAAAAAATAGCAAAAGTGCTATTAACTGGTTTATAAGCAGAAATGGGATATCATTTTGAGCTGCAACTTTGTAGTTTCATCGTATTTTGTTTTGGTATAATTTCATTTACAAAATGTCGTTTCGCGTAATACGTAGTATAGGGACAAGTGAATACACCAGGTCATGTTGATATGTAGAGACGGCGGTAGTATTTTGCTCGTCGAAAAAAAAGTCTGGTGTATTTTTAGTTTGTTTAATGTAAAATTCCATTATGCATATTACTTACGCATTTAGTATGTGACAGAATTTGTATTGTCCAACATGTAATGTAGTAAAAATCTCTTCACGTACATTATACATGGTTATCAGAACCATTTTTTTTCATTTACGTATGTAATAGTTCCACCGCATTGCTTTTCTTCCTACTCGTACATCGTATATGGAAAAGAGAGAGAGAAAAAAAACGTATCCTTTATTATTATGTAAACAGTTGAAGAAGAATGTTGGCAGCGATCGATTTGTAAATACGTAATCGTCCAATTATTTCTGTACAGTTTTATTCACGATTCATTTTTCTACGCAAATATAACATGCATAACAAATATATTGTCATGCAATGTATCATTTGCAATGTCCATTTACTTCGTTATATTATTTCACGCATTTAGTAACCTGACTGTCATAAGCGTTTGCTTGGCTAATATGTAATCTTATTAATATATTTGTAAGACATTAAAAGCAATATATTCAAAGTTTTGTTACACGCATTTACGAGTTAATAGTTATGAAAAAGTGTTCTTCGCGTATAAATTCGCTTCAGCTCAAACTACTGGATAATGTACATAATTTTGCAATGCGATTGGCGCGAAAAACATTGTTATTGCACATCAAGTTTTCCAGGCACGTTAATTCCTCTATGAATTAGACCTTTGACATATGAATATTCCGTAAATCTTATATTGTAAAAATGCATGTAAGAATGATTTAAAAATACATGTAATATCATATTGTGAAATAAATGAAGTTAGATAATACTATTTTATCTAAAACTAGGGAGATATGAATAGTACACAGTTTAGTAAAATATTATATTCGGTTTTCATTGCCAATATGTGCAGCTGATATAGGTTAGGGATTGACTATCCAAGCATTTAAGCTTTTCAGGATATGTTGCAAACAAACGTAGCTAATCAATATTGTTTGCATTTAAATCAACATTTGTGGGAGGTTCAATAGAATTCCGTCCACTGAGTGTCCGATACTCTTCTCGGTGTGTTAGATAAAGGCGGCTCCATACGCGCCTAGTACGGACACACAACCTATCCGGGATTATACAGCGCGTCATGAGAATATACAGCAGTATTTAAAATTGTGAGTTTTTTTTTGTATAATTTTGTATCAAGTAAATTCCTGATCTAAGCTTAAGACGATGGTCAGAAAAATCATATAAGACGTACAAAGAATATTTTCTGTTTGCATGTATGTATTCTTAAGGACGGGAGTTTATTCGTAACCTTCATAACCAATAGAGTGATATAACTTAAGAAAATTTACTTTTGTAAAATTTAATACTGTATTACAATTTTGCACACGGAGCGCGACGAAAATTTGGGACATTTTTCACTTTTGCACCCTCCCCCATCCGAAAAAATGATTGACGCCCCTGTGTTGAATTTCTGAAAAGTAAAGAGAAATATATTTGCGGGAGTTTGATAACTTCGGAAAAAAAAATCACTCAAGAGTCACGCAGAAAATATGGTATCAATATGCCTCCAGTCGTAGCACAGTATACATGATTCCATTCACGAAATTGAATACCATGCAGTTCAATGATAGCAATCTATTCAACGTCAAACTATTAGTGCAACTAGCCGTGTCTATGTTTTGGTGTTAATTTGATGATTTAAACTTGGATCAAGAAAACATTTTCCTTGTAGATAGTTCATGAGCTTACATTTATGTAAATGTCATCTGCATTGGCATTGTGTTCAAAACGCTATTTGTTCGTTTCAATATCTTAAACGGAGGTAGAAAATAATAGAATATATTTATTGTTATTACTATATTGTAAACATGTCTCAGTACACTGTTAAGGCTTTATTATACTATTACACTCATGCAAGTACTCTCAATGTTTAACAAGAACTTGTTTACATGTTATGCATCGTTACATTTGATAAGACTGCGTTTAAACCCTTCCAGTACCACAGTCAAAATATAAGCACAGTTTATGGAGTCTTAAAGCGCTTCGCTTTTAAATACAGTAATAATACTTTAAATAATACGTCTTGTTTTGTTTGATACTGTTGATTTGAATGTGAAGAACAGTGAAATAGTAAGTGCAGTTACAACTGACCGTGTTAGCAGGAGTATGCTGAAAAAAAAGTTGCAAAAGTGCTGTCAACTGGTTTAAGCAGAAATAGGATATCATTTTGAGCTGCAACTTTGTAGTTTCATCGTATTTTGTTATGGTATAATTTCATTTACAAAATGTCGTTTCGCGTAATACGTAGTATAGGGACAAGTGAATACACCAGGGGCCCGTTGCATAAAACTTTAACCGGAGAAAAACTCCGGTTATTTTAACCGGAGTTTTTCTCCTATGGGAAAATGCATGGTAAAATTACACTTACCGGAGTTTTCATATTTAACCAGAGAAATTTCTCCGGTTAAAGTTTTATGCAACAGGCCCCAGGTCATGTTGATATGTTACGACGGCGGTAATATTGTGCTCGTCAAAAAAAAAATCTTGCGTATGTTTAGTTTGTTTAATGTAAAATTTCATGACGTATATTACGTACAGGGGCGGCGGAACCGGGGAGGCAGGGGGGGAGGGAAGTTTCCGTATGGAAAAAAATTGCCTTTTTTCAAAATGAAATGTGCCCTTTTTTGAAGGCACACTTTCTTTTAATCTACGCATTTTCGTTCCTGAAGGTGATTCTCTTTTGTGATCTATCATATATTATGTTATATTTTCTTCTCCTATTAATTCATTTTCTTTCTTTTTTGCCCCTGACGGGGCATGTATACAGTACAAAGAAGACATAATTGGGGTAAATTATGTTTAACGGACATTTTGTGCGCAAAAAAGGGCATCTGGCATCTCATCTTAATGCCCTCATGGGGTAGCAAAGTCAGGTCCTCCTACTGTTTGCCCCACTACCCCCCCCCCACATTTCACTTACAGATAAATAATAACATTTTTCTCTAAGTTAAATGTGCCTTCTCTTGGTTTGTAGGCCCCTGCCCATACTGAGTAAAGTGAAATCTGGTTTGAAATATAGGCACTGTCGTCACTGAAGGTGATTTTCTTTTATTTGTGTTATTGTTTTTATGTTCAATGTATTTTTGCCCCTGTCGGGATACGTCGTAAAGAGACTTTGTTCAACGAAGAGGCACATTATGTACTTAAAAGGGGCATTTGGCATCTCACCTTAGTGCCCTCTGGTTGTCAAAAAATTGGGCCCTTTCCATCTTTTATCGTGATAACATTTTATGTGTTTTTGAAACGATAAAAGGTGTCTTTCGTGAGAGAACTATCCCACGGTTGCTTTTTCTTCTCTTCAACAAAGAAAATCACTCATTAAGGAGAAGAATGCCCCTTTTTCTGTAAAGGAACTTTGCGTATTTGAATGTGCATCATGACTGTGTAAGTTATCAAGTATATTTAGATGCACTATCGTGCAGATGGGGTACTTCAGAGTTGTAATTAGCCCCAGAATAGACCACAAAGCAAATTTCACACCTAAAATTTCAAAATTTTCCCAAACCGCTCGCTCGCGGAATAGATATATATTTATTTCATGTTTTTATAATAAATCCCCTTCAAGGTTTTGCTACAATTCAAAAAATTCAGCGTTGAAATTAGCGCCAGAATAGACCACAAAGCGAATTTTACAAATTAAAATTTCCTATTTTCCCAAACCGCTCGCTCGCTACGCTCGCTCGCGGAGTAGATATGTATTTCAGGTTTTCCCAATCAGCAATGCCCTTTAAAAAGCTTTGGCTCAAGTTACATTACCGCGAAAAAATACCTACTTCAATCAAAAACATAATCTGATGGTAAAAATATGTGAGTGCGCCCAATGCCCCTTTTGACATATAAGTGCCTTTTTTTGGCTTTGCCCCCCCCCCCAAACGAAAATACGTTCCGCCGCCCCTGATTACGTAATTACGTATATTACTAACGCTTTTAGTACATGACAGAATTTGTATTGGCCAACATGTAATGTAGAAATAATCTCTTCACGTACATATACATGGTTATCAGAACCATTTTTTTTTCATTTACGTATGTCATAGTTCCCCGCATCGCTTTTATTCCTACTCATCGTATATGGAAAAGAGAAAAAATATATCCTATATATGTAAACAGTTAAAGAATGTTAGCAGCAATTGCATTTCTTTATGTAATCGTCCAATTATGTCTGTACGGCTTTATTCACAGTTCATTTTTTTACGCAAATATAACATGTATAACAAATATGTAATGTATCATTTGCAAAGTGCACGTACTTTGTTATATCATTTGACGCATTTAGTAACTTGACTGTCGTAAGCGTTTGCATGACTGACATGCAATCTTATTAATAGATATGTAAGACTTTAAAAACAATATTTGAAATATTCGTATTGGTATATTCAAAGTTTTGCTACGCGCATTTACGAATTTATAGTGAGAAAGAAATCCTTCGCATATAAATTCGCTTAAAGGCAGTGGATCTCTTTTGCATGCCTAAAAATTAACAATGTGTAACTACAATGGCATTCAGAAGAAAATGTCATCTGGGAACCTTTAGCAAAATATAGGAGCTAGAAACTCAGTTTTAGTGGAATTGTATTGACCGTTAGACTCTGATTTGAATTTTTTTTTCTCGCGAGAAAAAATTCCTACCATAGAACGTACACTAAACGGATATTGTTTGTCTTTCGCATTTTTCAAATTCTAAGCAATTACTCTTCCCCAGATATCACAGACATGACCTTCATCGATAGCCTAAGGGCATGGGTTATCTTTTCCTGGTCTGCGGGGATGTTTGCAAATGAAATCCACTGCCTTTAAGCTCATACTACTGGATAATATACATAATTTTGCAATGCGATTGTTGGGAAAAACATTGTTATTGCACATCAAGTATTCTAGGCACGTTAATTTCTCTATAAATTAGACCTTTGACATAGGAATATTCCGTAAATGTTATATTGTAAAAATGCATGAAAGAATGATGTTAAAAGCCAAAACGGCTTCATTTGAAAACAGTAATTATATTTCGTAAATCTGAATGTAATTACTTCTAATTCAGAACAAAGAATACATGATTCAAGATGTAACCACTGTATTGTTATAATTTTTAATTTGTAATATATGTGCGTATGCATGGTGTGTGTGTGTGTGTGTGTGTGTGTGTGTGTGTGTGTGTGTGTGTGTGTGTGCGTGCGTGCGTACCCATGGTCATAAACACCTACGGATGTTTCGACTGGACTCATGTCAGAGTTTGGAATATCTGCAGCAATTTCTACTTGTAATACGGAAGCAAGGATCTTATGAAATCTGAAGAAAATGGGCAAATAAAAAAAAATCACTGTGGGGTACCGAAAAACAGCAACATACATATTCAGGTGTAGGTTGAATTAGGTCTAAACTAGGAGAAAGTAACTTGCAGTTTGGTTGTCCGATGATTTTCAAGCTATGTTGTCTTCACCGGGTAATTTTAAAATCCTGGTAATGCAAGTTACATTAATATTAAAGACACATACACGTACAACATGTATGTTTTTTTATCGTTGTGACAACTTCTATAAGCATTTTGTTCAGGAAGCAAAATATTTTTTTTATGCGGTACTACTGTTGCCTTTCTAACAAAATGCGTATATGACAAATTGCCAATACGTTTTCTTTTTACTTTAAAATGTGATGACTTTGAAAACCATGCAGGCTGATTTTGAGCGTATAAATACTCCCACGGGAACTGTCACGTTAATTTTCTTTCAGGATACAAAAATGCAGTAAACTGGCAATGCGTATTTTCGTTCTTTTTTTAACTGTCTTTTCTGTTCTTTTATTGTGTTTGTCTGTTTGTACTTATCTTTGCATTGACGTCTGTGTAATCCCTTTCAGGCGCAAGGTTTTATTTTTTGTAATGTAAAAATTTATTTTATCTGTGATTTATAGTTTTTGCTCATCTATATTTGCCCGGTATTATGAGGCGAGCCGCTGGCGTACGTTATTACCTTT
>JZLH01S0171384.1:3687-19267 GCA_001188425.1 Eucidaris tribuloides | reverse complement strand
GCTCCTCCTTCTCCACTTCCTTCTCCTCTTCCTTCTCCTCGTCCTCCTTCCTCGCTCCTCCTCCTCGCTCCTCCTCCTCCCCCTCCTCCTGTTCCTCCTCCTACTCCTCCTCCTCCTACTCCTCCTGCTCCTCCTTCTCCACTTCCTTCTCCTCTTCCTTCTCCTCCTCCTCCTTCTGCTCCTCTTCCTTACTCCTCCTGCTCCTCTTCCTCCTGCTCCTCTTCCTCCTGCTCCTGCTCCTCCTCTTCCTCCTCACACTATTATTATCGTTATCATCATTTCATTGTCATTTACATACAGCCTCGGTCAAAGTATGCTGTCTTTGTACTGGTCTCTTTTCGGTCTGATCGACAAGAAGGATTTGAGGGTCGCCGGTATGCCAGAAATCATGGAATCCGCAGGAACCATTCTCTACGGTTTATTTTACATCTTTGCCGTTCTGGTGTTGCTAAACGCCCTGATTGCTGTGATGAGTAACGTCTTCAATAAAGTCGAGGTGGGTGATGCTGTCCCTGGTTATCATGATTATGGATGTATGCATGCATGGTCGGGAGGGTCGCATCCTTCCCCTCTCCCTTCCCCCAAATTTCAAAAAGGTCCAGATTTTTTCCAAAGAAATTTTGACGGCCTTTTCACAATGACGTAAATGAAAAGGCATCGTTCAGGAATTACATTTTAATTATACTTAAAAGTTAAACCCGTCCCGCTCCTATGTGGAACGTCGGGCGGCGCCTATCTCCGTTACAGTAACCCTAGGCAATATGGCTGCACAAGACAGTTCGACTACAGTGGGGGGTTAGTCCTCTGGTAGTCCCATGCGTTTAACTCCCTACACCATTTAGATATCCGAGCGCCAGGCTAGAGGCAGTAGGTACCATTTTTATAATAGTCTTTGGTATGACCCGGTTGGGGCTCGAACCCGCGACCTCCCGGACCAGAAGTGGACGCTCTACCACTAAGCCAACTCGCCCGGTTTTTTTAATTATATGTTGCTGTTATTTCATTGTGAAAAGGTCCAAAAAATGATCGCAAGCCACTTATAAAAAAATCGTGGATACACTCCTACTGGTCCCTCGCGTAGTGAGTGCTATGTGCTCCAATCACCGAACAAGAATCTACACACTACAAGGTTTGTACGGACTGTATCGTATCAATTTCTAAGCGATCGTTTACTTTCTTAATAATCTAGGGTTTTACAACACAATGGTAAACTGGAATTAAAACCGTCGTTTTTGGCACATTTTTTTGACATTGTAACAAATCTGCAAGCTGTATATACTATTGAAACGAGATTTATGATAATCAAAGATTTCTCTTTAAGGTTAGATCAAAATATGTGACCGAAGTCAATGTTATGAAACGGGTAATTGATTCTAAAGACTTCCTTTTGGGGAAAAAAAATCTCGTGGAAGATCCCAGTTTTTCCCAATGTTTCTGACTTCGCCGCTTCATAAAATGAAAGTGCGCCATTTATAAATACATTGAAGATGAGTATGTGTGTCGGGAAGTCTGAGGAATCTAAAAATGTAAAAATCAAATTTTATTGGCCAGGAGAAGGCCCGTTGGATTGGCAAAAACCAATCACAGACATCATTTTCTCTCAGTAATCTGACTTTCCCGGGTGGCTAAAAATCAATGCAGCCTTTATTATTATGCGTTCGAGTGTGAATGTAAACAATACATTGCTCCTACACAACACGGTGTGAGAGCATTTAACTTCGTATTTCTCTGCCCAAAAGAGGAGCGTTTTTGTGCTAAACAAATTGATATGAGCGTCCCCGCCCGGGTGACATCTTAGTCCTTGCTGAGCTATCAGATTAACCTACACGGAATTAGTGAGTGCAGGTAAATCGCAGGTAAACGCAGCAGTGGCATTATGATGGACTAACCAACATGGCGGAATTGTGGTCGCGCGGTGGGGACACGGTGGTCTGGGTTATAGCCGGAAGCCTTCTAGTGCGTGAGTTCTAGTTCGGTGATTAGGGCCCCTTCATGTAAGTAGATATTGTTTTGATATCAGTCATTTCGTTTTCATTATTTATACATAACATTTTTCTTTGTTATATTTCTTGATTCACCATCCCAAATATGTAACCTGTCACCATAATGGCCTAGTGGGTTAGAGTGTCCGCCTCAAGGTTGCGGGCTCGAGCCCCGGCCGGGTCATTCCAAAGACTTTATAAAAATGGTACCTTCTGCTTTCTAGCCAGGCGCTCGGAATTTTAGAACAGAGAAGGGTAATGATAACATTTATGTTATGCAGGGCCCGCTGGGAGAACATGCTATTTGACTCAAGTGGCTACCCTGGGTAAATAACAATTTTTATTATTATACCCTGGTTAAAGTGACAGGCTAACATTGTGGAGCTTCAATTAAAAAAAATGTCAAGTTTTGATATCTGAACTACCTAGTAGTGTTTATATGGACATATAAACACCCTAGAATACAACAGTTTGGAAAGTTACACTGCCAATGGCAAGTTATGCATGAATAAACAATTAAAACTCGGGGCGAGTTTAAATAGCCTAGGTGTACACACAGTAAGTCAATGGGAGAAAATGGGCAGGTGAATCCGATCAACTTACGATTTTCACTTTTTTAAAGCACTAAATACTCATTTTGAAATACAATTTGTTCAGGGCGACATTTTTAGACCTTATCAAAGACAATGGTAGCATGGGGAATCATGTAGCTCAGATTTTTTTTAACTGTGGTAAATGTTAGCCAATATCTTTAAGTCGCACATAGAAACATAGTCACAAAAAGAAATAATACTTCGGGAGAAAAATATAAAAAATCCGAACGCTTACAACATGTGAAATTCATAAAACTGTTGATTTTTTTAGGACACTTCACTTTCATTATACTTACGGCATTTGGCACATTCCTTACCTTTAGGTTGTGTGACTTTATCAGGGTATTATGGTGACGGTTCACAATCATGTAAAACAAATATTCCAAAGTTCCTAAAGTAGTGCTGTTTTCCATCTCTCTCACGATATGACAGGAAAACGTGGACGTGGAATGGAAATTTTCGCGCACCGCTCTATGGATGAGTTTTCTGGATGACACCTTCACCGCCCCTCCGCCGTTCAACCTTCTACCGAACCTCCAGGAGACCAAGCGACACCTGATGAAGATGTGGTATAAGTGCTGCCACAAGACCAGGTTACCGCGAAAATTCAAGAATGCTGACTCCAATGGGATGGTAAGAAATTTAAAGGCTAATTAGAATTCAAACTTCATTTCCAATTGCAGTAAGATATACATTTCCATAAAAAGATTTGTATAAGACGTCAGCAGCAACATCGATATAAAAAAGCAATTCATATTTATATAATATACATGTATAATATATGATAGTGTAATATATACTTAAAAATATATATATTTTAAAACAGTGGAAAAAGACGAACCAAAGGTATTTAACAGTATAAGAAATGAAAATTGAGGCAAGATTAAAGCCAAGGTTGAGGCTTGTAGAGTTTCATGCTCACCTCAATAGTAATGCAACAATAATTGTACCTGATTTAAATGTGAATTCATCTATATATGAAGAAGAACACAGAAACCAAAACAAAAATTAAACAAACAGGGGTGTAACAGTAGGAAAAAATATAGAGGGAGCAAAACGTGTCAATGCAATTAAAATCAGTTGAATAAGATTAGAAATTAATTTAATTAGAGAAATTCAAGCCCCATGCTAGCAGTGACTACAGTTGAAAAAAACTGTGATCTTTATTATCCGCCATGCTCTAGTCTAAGTGCGTTTGATAAAGTCTAAAAATAAAGCCCTGAAAAAATTGTACTATAAAGTGATCGTTTAGTGCTGTAAAAGAGTGAAAATCTAGAGTATCCAGTGTGATATTCGCCCGACCTTGTTTATTTTCTACCATAGACTACTGTATTACAGATCTGATTATTTCATACTCGGGTGGAGCAGTAATTTGTTTTTCCATGCATACCATGCCGGTGTCACCATAATATTGCAATCTTTTGTGTGCTAGAATGTTATTTTGTCCATTTAAGCACTATTATGTAGTTAAGATATCAAAGTTTAACACTTTTTTTTATTGACGTTCCATAATCTTAGCCTTTATCTTTAAAGGATAATGACATGATTGGGCACACTTGAAAATGCCTCAAGAACAAAATGAATTGAAACATAAAATTATACCAATTTACACACCATCTGGAGTGGATCTCCCTGCTGGTATGATTTTTCGTTCATTTGTTTGCTTAAGGGGAATCAAACATGAAACATACCATTATTGAATGTCTCTCGAGGCCAGATAGTGATAGATCCCATAGAAAGCTACACAATAGAACTGCCTCCCACAATAGATATTGATAGTTTTCTGTGAGACCACAAGATTTTCACAACAGAATACTTGCATGGTATACTTGATTCTCGAAGTTTCACCCCTAGTTGAGGACTAACATGCCAGAAGATTTACATCTCTATGGACTTTATGTGTATTATTTGGTGCAGATTTGCGACTTTGGCATGTTAAGAGTTAATTGTAAAGAATGGATGTTCCTAGGTCCCAATTCGTACTGTGGCGATCTTTAACTCCTTATGCGCTTTCTAGGTGAAACTCAGAATTTGATAATTTAAACACTGCACTGTTTGTGGTATTGAGACCAATGTAACTCTGTGATTGTAATTTTACTTTATTTATCTCAGGAAATGGACGATGTCAAGGGAATAGCAAGTAGACATCGGACGTATAAGCGAGTCGAACTTGGAAACTATCAGGTGAGTTTTTTTTTCAATATTTCTGCAATCTAAAGTCAAAGCATGAATTAATCCTCCCCCCCCCTTGAATATTTAATTTTTATTGTACTTGATTGGTATGCATAATGTTCTGAAGCTGTGATGTCATATCATTAAAAAGATTACGAATAATTTTCTAATTAGTTATTATATGCAAATGCGTCGCCATAATCGTCTTTTGTTTAAATCAATTCGAACGTTGCAGAGAATCATGACCAAACTAGTTGAGCGCTACATTGCAGACAGAACGTCGCAGGAGGCCAGCGCTGCTGGTGATATTACTGTGGCCGATCTCCGTAACTTGAGAAATGATATTGTCGCCTTGAGGTGAGGAATAAAATATAAAATCAACATGTTTGAATGTCAAATGGAAAAGTCAAGATGCATGCACACACACGTGCAGGTTATCACACACACACACACACACACACACACACACACACACACACACACACACACACACACACACACACACACACACACACACACACACACACACACACACAACACACATCCTGACACCAATTGGTCCACATGGTAACTTTTTGTTCTCGCCGGCTGTTTTTCTGGCCACAAGACTGATTTTGTACCCGCAGGACTGATGATATAAAAGCGATCTCGGCCTTCCATTGTTGTCTGTGTTCCATTAAACCTGCTATGCAAATGCATACCCCCCCCACCCCTCACACACACACACACACACACACACACACACACGTAGCTTACTGTAATGCAAAACTGCCAGCACAAATTAATTATGTCAATAAAATAAAAACTAATCCGCCCCGAAACTGATATTAGGAACAAAAGGGTGTCTTCCTGAACATCACAGCATAAAACTATATGTGTAAACTAATAAAACCCCAAACAAAGCATGTTTTACGCTGTTAAACACTCAACCCATTTTGTATGTCATGAACTGTATTCATTGTTACAATAATAGAAAAGAATAGAAAATCAAATGCTGCATAGAATAGTACAACTTTAAAGTAAAATCTGTATTGGAGGGTCATTATGGTCATCTCCTATTGCTTTCCCTTCCCTTCCAGATATGATACATTTAAACGGTTGTGTAAAGTAAATGAAGAGCTTGACGTCACAAGAGGCCAAAGTTCAACCATCCACGGCCAATCAAACCAAGCCTCAGAAGTCTTTGATCGAACTGAGAAGATCGATCAAGAGGTACGTCTTTGATAAGTTGAAAATGGAAATATGATGTTCACCATGATACCCTGATAAAGTCGTACATCTTATAAAACATAAACATAAAAAGAAAAATAATTTGCGTGAAAAATATTTGCAACATGTGGAAATGATAAAGTTTTTGATTTTTGAAGACACTTCACTTTCATACTTATATCATAATTACGATCTTGCCACTTTCCTTACATTGGAATTGTGCGACTTTAGCAGGGTATCGTGGCGCCGGGTCATAAATAATACAAGGAAAAGGGCGCTAATACCACAGTGTAGTAGAATGTCGCCGACCTCCTTCTGTAGGTTCTACAACTTACGCCCAACTCAGTTATATTTTCAATCAACGTAATAATCATTGTTTATCGGAAAAATACAAGGAAAGTGATTTTGATCTTGGAATTTCGTTTCATTTCAGGTGTGATCTTAAAATAAATATTCTTTATGTTTAGTTTGACTTTTTTTTCCTTCAGCCTGTCCTTTTGTCTGTTCTTATATATAGCTTAATACAATTTTCAGTTATAGTGGGTAATGCCTTTGTTTCAACCTGTCGTTACGTCTAAATTGGTCATTGCTTCCAGTTTTCATGAAATGATATGAAACTCGTTACTTGTATTATTGTGATGCTCTCTGTTATTTGTCTAAATTAACTTAAAAAAAAAAAAAAAAAACAATTCCAGCAGTTATTGTAAACATGGCGTTATTCTACACATGTAGCGTGTCGCATTACTTTAATAATTAATAAGTATGTCTATGTTCAATTTAACCCTTACTGAACTGGGGGAGGGCTGGGAGCCTATCCCCCCCCCCCTCTCGACGTTTCGTGTGATAAAATGTATCTACGACACGAAAAGCTCTCGCCACGACGTACGTGACTTTTTTTTATAACCAGAAACTTTTAAGACCATTTTTCGTGACTTCATGGTAAGTGGTTCCGGAGTTACGCATAATTTTGTAAGTGCATGTCGCACCAAAAATGACAAAAAACGTGATTTCATGTACAATTTCAATGCAAATTGTGTTTTTACAACCAAAAAATCATGAATGCATGAATATTTTTGCTATTACTGATTCAAATTTATTAATTTAATGCTATTTATGATCGCAAGAGTGTCACCGACAAATTTCCTTGAAAACACAATAGGAAACAATAGGTCGAAATACAAAAAAATACATAAGAAATTGAAGTGGATTGAAAATATTTCCTTAAAGCAAAAAGGCGAACGCAATATTTAACAAATTAACGTAGTTTTTCTATCACGTGAAAGCTCAGGAAAAAAACAAACAGAAATGACTCATTCGAACTAAGTTGGACGATATCAGACAGACAAATAATGACCGGTTAAAATCTACCATGTTTATAAAAAATGTGAATTTACGTACAGTTTCGTTTATTTTTTGATCGGAAAGGGTTGTGTTTGACCTCAAAAGGCGAATGCAATTGACATCTTTGCATCAATTTCAAATATAAAACGAAAATAAGATTATATCATCCGCATCATATCAGTGGAACTAAGGACGAAAGCGAGAACTTTTTGCATAAATGACAAATACGTGTAGAAAATGTCATATTTTCAGTGGCATTGCCATAGGGTGCGCACAAGCGGAAAGCACCCGCGGGCTTAGTGTCACAAGGGATTTGATATGCACCATGCGCGTGTGAAAAAAAACGCGTAAAAAGGGTTGTTTTTCACGGTCGCGCGGTGTACGCGCGTACAGTGACAAGGATGTCAAAATCGCCAAAATCAGGAAAAAAGAGTATACTTTTAACAGAAGGTTGACTTGAAAAGGGTGCCTTTTCAGACCTGAATACTTGTTTAGGGTACTTGAAAACTTGAATACTTGTTTAGGTTTTCGACAGAGATCGGTAGATAATTACTCATTTAGGATATATTTTGAAAGTCCATACACGCGCATGGTGTACACCTTGTAATGACAGTTGTCCCCCGGGATTTTACGTGTAATTTGGCGTTTTGAAAATCGGAAAACCTGTCAACCCTGCCTGTGACTACGAATCTCTGTCATCTCTCTATTTCTACAGGTTGGGGCCTACAAGTCCCGCTTGGCCAGCGTGCAGAGCGAGCTGGAAACGAAGCTTCAAATCCTTCCCGCCATCGAGGAACTGATCCAGATGATCCAGCAGATGAACACCGGAAGCTTCCAGACGGCCCTCGGCAAAAACGTGCGCGACATGGTCTCCTTTTACGAGGAGATCAAGGATAAAATCGTCGAGAACAACGCGGCGGCCGTGGCCGCCAGACGACCCAGCGCTCTGGTGAAGATCCCCGGCTTGACGCTGACGCTGGAGAACGTGGACGATGAAGAGTAGGACAGACGAACTCTAAAGCTTGAAACATTGCCATAACGCTCTTCGCGCTTAGTTCAGTAGAACAAAAAAAAACTGTAAATCCTGAAACATTGCCATAGTGCTCTTCGTGTTCGGTTTAGTAGAAAAAAGAACTCTAAATCCTTAGCTAGCATTCCCGTGTGCTTTGCACTCAGCTCAGTAGGACATCCTTGTTTGTGCTTCGCGCTCACTTCAGTAGGACAAAAGAACTCTAAATCCTGAACATTTTCATGTTGCCCTTTGCGCTCAGTGTAGATTCGCATCTGTAGATTGCCATTAGAGTCGTAGATAGCAATCGTTTAGCCGACTTGATTTCAAGTAGGTGGCAACATGGAGCTATGTGACATAAATATTGTTGTTTTTTTACCCTAAGGCATCATTGTTACTGTGCAATCACAAGAAAACAGGAGCCATGTTGCTACTTAGTGAAACTGAGTTGGCCCTATGCTCTCTTTGTCGATGTCTCTGATTACCATTTACAAACACTGACCTCTTCTTATAATTATGGTACAGGCCAATGTTCACAAAGGCTGTTTCACTTGGACATCGCGGTCTGTAATTTAAAATAAATGAATAAACTGAAAAACTTTGTTGCTATATTCACCCTAGATGTTGTGCAATATACAGGCCAAATATGATTTAAATTGAATTGAAATGAATTGAATATTGCTCCTTCAAATTAGTGTTCCCACCATTACACTGTTAAGGTTGAAACACAACTTTTGGAGATTGTTCGTGTCTTGTACCGTCAGTTGAGGGCCGCTGCACAACACTCCAAACACCCCCTTTGACCCCCACACCTATCTGAATTCTAGCTGCATTGCTGAAGCATTTTCAAAACGCGCCACACACATTTTATTGACTTTTGAGAATGAATTTATATTTTCTCTGGCGATTTCGTATACGAACGTTTGTAAGTAAAACAGAATATCAAATGTTGTGGATATGCTTATTTATTTTACTTCAAAACTTTATTGTACGGTATAGTATAAGTAAGATGCATATTATTAATGATTTGTTTAATGTTGTTAAATCGCTTTCAATAAAAAAAAATGATTTATCACCTTTTGGAACCTAGTTCACATATTATAAACAGTAAGAAAGAGAAAGTGAAACAGTTTCTGCAGAATCAATGTGCAATGTGAACTATGTAGAAAATACTTGCTACCATGCCTTATCGCAATTATGTATCCACCGACCAATACAGCCCTTTTCGTAACTCTGTCGTTCCTGTTTTTCTTTTCGCAGCTGCTTCTTAATGAAAATATAACGGCAAGGTTCCGTATCATAAAACTATCTCGTATGGCAAATGCAATATGTTATAAATTCTGTAATAAATACCTGCTACCTTGTCCTGTCTACAGCATACCAATCGTCAGATAAATGCCATTCTTATCTTTGCATTTACCCAAAGAGTCTTCTTGATTTTTGCAGCTGCCTCTGTTTAGTTATCGTAGAAGGTCTTCTAAGATGGATGAATCGTTTTGGACGTGTTTGTTTTTCACAGTGCAGTATTGAGCGACTAATTGTGAGTTGTCGAGTCAACTTTTAACCGCGGTAACTTTCTTACGCATGGATGGTGTGTCGTGTGCCAGGCGAAAAGGCGTAAATGTTCTGCAAAGTATGTATGTGTCACGTCATTGTGGTGAGAACACATGACGACCGGGGGAAAGGTGTATTGTGTACAGTATTTATAGTAGAAGTTTACGATTCCTGGCTATGCATTATAGTGATGTGGAGATTTTCTTTTAGTTACAAGAAATTTTATAACGTTCCTTACATGGAAATGTCAGCAAACTAATGTACGATACCCAAACAAAATTATGGACAATTTCTTTTCTTCACAGAAATACTGCAACGAAATGTCATATTTCTAGAAAAATGCCAAATTAATGTTAACCAACCAAATGTGATGAGCTGTTCTTCTGTTCGGGATAAATATATAGCCAAATTTCTCGTAATTTCATTCTTAAAGTTACTTTTAGCAACGATTACTTACAACAAATTATATAACGTTCATTCCAAGTAAATGCCTGCGTATGATAGCAATGGTGGAAAATCTTTTTTTTTTTTGATATACTGTCAACAAAAATTCATATTTCTAAACAAAATACCAAATGTTAACTTACTAAATGTTACGACTGATTTACTGTCAGTTGTTCCTCTGCTCCATGTTAGTGAATGACCAAATTGTATTAATTTCGTCCTTTTATTCATTCTTGCATTTAATTATAGCAATGATTAAAAAATATATTTTGCTTTTTACTCGTATTAATTTGTACTGAAATATTTAACCCTCTACCAAATTTCTAATCATATGATTTGTAACAATATTCGCAGCATGATACTTTGCTTTAGAGATGCTGTCTCAAACGGTATATGTCACACAAGACAATTTAATTAATCACTTAGACAATTGAATATATGAATATGAGAACGACCCAAGTCCATGGGAGGTCATTTTGAGTAAATCAAGAAAAACTAAATATTTCTTAACATTTCCAATTAAATTATATTTGACTATGATATATAAGACAACATCGTAAATCCAAGTTTAATTGTACATATTTTATCATAATTCATCTTCACGTGATTTTTTTTTTTTTTGGGGGGGGTCCTTTTATTTGATGGACTTGGGTCGTTTTTTGAATCATATGGACTTGGGTCAGTCTTTGAATCGTATACATAGTAAGTTACTATAGTCTTCTAAAAAGAGAGTGGGCGCTATAATATGAATATAAGAACGATCTTACATGCATACTAGATTTCACTCCTTCATTTTTGGCACTTCCGGGGTGAATTAAAATCTATCATTTATACACAAGATGAGCCCATGTATAAGAAACAATTTCCCATGGTTAACTCAATTTTGCAAAAAAAATGGACTTGGGTCGTTTTTATATTCAGATATTCAATTGGAAGTGAATGTATTTTTAACTTGAGGGTATTGCTTGTGGTGTTAAATAGCACAAATGGCATTGTTTTTAGTTAAAAAATTGTTGTAGTATTGTAGAATAGTACAACTGTATTTTTGTTTTATTCAACTCTGTCAGTAAAATTACGAAAATATCACATGTTAAGCCTGAGCGGGTTTGTTGCAATAGTAGTGGAAATATAAAGGAAATTACGTTTATTTGATATATTGTTGGAACAATAATTCAAATTTTGCTACTACATAACTTAAGGATGCCAATTTTAAAAAGTACGCATGCAGTTAACTGGTCGAAATACTTGCCTCACTTAAAACTACGTGGTACGTTACACAGGAGGGGTGAGTTAAATTGTTGTTTGTATTTGTTGTATTTCTGTTGATTATAGTAATCACCTATAA
The DNA here is from genome assembly GCA_001188425.1 of Eucidaris tribuloides. Lineage (NCBI taxonomy): Eukaryota > Metazoa > Echinodermata > Echinoidea > Cidaroida > Cidaridae > Eucidaris > Eucidaris tribuloides. The sequence continues at coordinate 7,618 of JZLH01S0171384.1, read as the reverse complement.
TCACTTTCTTTTTTCTTTGTTTACCCTTCTTTGTCTTTGCCTTTTCATCATAAATCTTTCACTGTGTTTATCTGTGAAAACATATCATGAATGCAAATCATGCTTTTAATATATAAAATTCCATAATCCAGTGAATGTTTTACTATACAGATATTTTTTTTTTTATTTTCAAAATGAGTCTTATTATTTTTCTATATAAGGGAAATTTTTGTTCAATTAATTTAAATTTCTAATTATCTATGAAGGCAATAATTGCCAGCTCGCTTTATCATTATAAAAAAATACACTCATATCCAAATCTTTCGAAAATTTAATGCATTTTTGATACAGCGATTATACATTTAGATTTGTTTATCACTCTAAACCATGTTTATACAATTTCATCGAATTCTGTTTGACATTTGAGCCAAATCAAGGAAATTTTTTATTCAATTGCATGATCTTGCCCATTTCATTATTTTGCTATGCAACTAACTGCATGTTTCGTTTTGTTTGCCCTTTATCAACAGCACGTGGTTGTAGATCTGTCATGACGTCACTCAGCATGCATGCGGGGAATTCTTTATCTATTGCGTCTTTTACACTGTTTTGTTTTCTGTTTGTACCTTGCTCGAGAAGTTTGCCTTCGCCGATAACTATGTTTCTGTAGATATTGTTAAGAATGATAATTATATAGATGCATATATTCCAAGAAGGAAGTAAAAATCAATAACAATGCAATCAGGTAATATAAGTAAGTATATTTTGTTAGATAAAGTGTAGGTTTTGTTCAGTGCTTTAGTGACATATCACGTTCATTATATCGTACGGTATATATTACCTTACAAAAAGTGTCTTTATAGTTTGCCCTTGCTAACTGTAGTAATGTAAATAACTTATTATACATAAGTTCATAAATCCACTGAATAGAATGATTTATTATTATGAGAAATACTTATAATGATAAAGATGGATTCTAATTTCTTTTTATGATAAAGGTTTCTTTTCGAAATAGGAACCAGTGGATTTGAAGAAAGCATTTGACGTAAAAATATCAGATATAACGTGTTTTAATATCATCACTTCAAATGAAACTCACACTATTTCAATTCTGTATTTGAGGGGAATTGAATTTCTAGCCTAAACATAAATCGAATTGTAACTTACAATTTGTAAGTAAAGTCTACTTTTCTATATTCTGAAACGGTAGTTCCAAACTTTGTAATATTATTTTTGATCATATATTTGTGATCATATCTATTTCAAAACGCGAAACATCCAATACTCTAAGACAAAAAAGGGTTCTCAGTAGGTTCTGAATTTTGTCACAATAGCAGAAACGTAGAAAAGGTTCGTATGAGAACCATTTGTGACCTGTCACCACAAAACGCACAATAAGCCTGAAATTTAGAAATTGTGTGTTTTATACAGTCTTAAAGAAGACTCTAAGCTTTAAAATGATAATTTTATCTGCTTTGTCTAGGATGGGCGTAATAAACCCATTTAAAACCCCGCTCACAAATTTAGACTATCACCTCAGCCATTATCAGTGAAGTAGAGAAAAATGGTTGCAAAGATAGTGCTCATTCATGCAAAGCAAGAGGCATTTGACAGTGGTTCCGCAGAAAGCTCAGTAAAACTAGTCACTTTCCAAAAGAGAACTATGGATTGGACAGTCCATGGATTGGCCACAAAATTAGCTTTGTGGTGATACCAAAATTATTACAGGGGGACTTGACGATGCTGGATAACAAGCAATTATATTTAGGGTTAGGCCTACATTATGGTTACTCTCAGATTGAATTCAGCCAATATTTTGAAGCTCCCGCAAAAACATGGTTAAGTTTAATTCATGAAAAATCAAACTTCTGAATCACTTCTGGCCCTCAACTTTGGACAGATGAAAGATGAGTGTATGTAATTTTAGGAAATACCAAAATCCCAGAATCATCTTTTGCAACCCAACTCGACAAATCATCGCATTAATACAAAAACTTCCATTGCGACTTATTGATCGATTTGTGGTGACAGGTCACATTTTGTCAAAAACGGAGCTGACAGGAAGCTTTTGTTGATCCAAAAGGTTCTCATTAGCCACCCAAAATGGTTCTGCTCAAATGGTCCTGTTTTTGTGACTAAACTGGTTCTACAACGAACCTTTTTTTTTATTAGAGTGAATGGCAAGCATACAACATTTTATTCTGAGTAATTTGCAATATTGAGGACTTCTTCTTCTAATCATGTGATTTCCTTCCAGATGCCCCTAGTGAATGTTGTGAATGATACACTCAAAATTACAAGGATTTAGAATAAATCCTGATCGGCTGTGAATAGCGACCAGTCGATTTTTGGATTTAGATTTAAATCGTAAAGAGTTATATTAATCTACAAATGCTTAGAATTTAAATCTTTAAAGCCAAGGTTCATCCTTACATCAAGTTGGTTTTTATATAAGCAGAACAATGAGAGACACATATTAATGAAAGTTTGGCGAAAATCCACCAATGAATAGCGGAGTTATGACCGTTCAAAGTTTTATATTAGTGACGTCACATGCGAGAGAATCCCCAATTGTCATGTAATATAAATTCCATAAAGTGCCATTTTCTCGGAAAATTCAAAATGATGTTACCTGTGCATTCAATATGTAATTAGAAACATCATTTCATACATGCTTCTATGAAGAAAACAAAATTCAATTATCATCAACCAATCAAAAGTGGCGATTTATTTGAATTATATGGGGAGCTGCTCGTATGTGACGTCACAAATTTAAAATTTGGAAAGGTCACAACTCCGCTATTCTTTGGTCGATTTTCACAAAACTTTCATCAATATGTTTCTCTTATTGTTCTGCTTTGTTAAAACCAACTTGACTTCAGGGTGAACCTTGCCTTTTAGATTTAAATCTAAATCCAAAAATCGACTGGTCGCTATTCACAGCCGATCAGGATTTATTTTAAATCCCTGTTATTTAGAGTGTAGGAGACTGTCATCTGTTCATTCCATTCAGCCTCACCCTTTGTCCTTTAAACAGGAATTTTGATTTTTTTTTTTTATCAGAAGTACCAAAAACTCACCTTGACGTGTCTCATGCCCTCTGTAAATAAAAACGTTAAATCTGTAACATGCGATCAATCCGATTTAAAGGCAGGGGATATCTTAGCAATGTTTAAATACTCTGGTCTATAGAAAGGGATATCATTTAAAGAGAATACACAGTACTGACTGATTACTTGCAGAACAACATCAGTTTAATATCACCTGCTTTCAAACCTTCTGTGAACAGATGGTATTCTAAAAATGTCACTATAGTACAGGAGAGAGTAGTTGAAAACCATAGAGCACTTCGTTTTGACAAATTTGCTACACAAATCCCCACTGCTGACAAAGTACTAGCACAGAAATCAGTATGTGGGACTATGTTAATTGTTGCCATACACACTGCAGCAATTGAGGGCACTCAGTTGGGTATTCAAACTGCCAATCCCTCAACTTTTTATTGCATATGAAGTGAATTAGTCCCACATTATAATGCAAACGTAATTTACTCTCACCTGGAAACTAATGAAATGTGAAATTTTGATGAATGATTGGGATAAGTAAAAATGCATTTATAAGCAAACTGGTTGAACCAATGTATGCACCAGCTGAAGTGTATCTCCTGGCTGGTCTGATTTGTCATGAACTTGCTGGTTACTTGTAGAGAAGCAATCATTCATTTACCAGTATTGAATTTATATGGTGCCCCGATAGTAATTGATCCCCTGTAAAGCTACACAACCAATTCACTTGCCACAATAAGTAGTGATGGTGATTGTTCAAGAAGTACTAAACACTTGAGAAGCCTTCAACAGTGTACTTGATTCTAGAGTAGTTTTATTCCAAAGTAAGGATTCTTCCAATCCTGCTGTTTTCCTTTATGTACCTTCAGCAAAGTTATAAAAAAAAA
>JZLH01S0171381.1:14507-24641 GCA_001188425.1 Eucidaris tribuloides | reverse complement strand
TTTTCGGTAAAAATAAACATGAAAATGGCGATTTGCTACCTGCACATTTCCATTTGTGCTCACATTGCAGTTTTAAATTATTCCGATTTACTTAGAAAGAACACACCACAAAAGGCGAGTTTTCTTCTTGCACTTTTCAAAATTTTCCAAACCGCTCGCTCGCTACGCTCGCTCGCGGAATTCTTTCTTAACTAATCAAGACATACATGCAAACACATGTAAAAATAACCATGAAAATGGCGATTTACTACAAAATTACCAAAAATTGGTTAATGGGTACACGTTAACAAGAAAACCTAGCATTTCAGTATATACTATACGCTTGGCGTACATGGCGCATTAAATTCATCATCTGAAAATACAATTTGGGTGCGCGACTGGGTGCCCCCCCCCAATGAGTTGACCCACGGTACGCCACTGTTCATATTGAATCATGTTGCATCCCATAATTCCTTTCTTGTACTTTCGATACACTGATTATGTGGTTGCTGTGCGGCCACCATTTTTTTATTTATTTTTTTCGTCTTTTTATATCCAATTTTCCTACCTCTCTTTCTCTCTCACCGGATTAGTTATTATGATTTATTTTTTTTTTTTCTCTCTAATATATTTCTTGATACTGAAATTGGAGAGGAACCGTGTTCACAACATTGAAGATCGAACATTCGACCCGTTAACCGAGCTTCTAATACTGCATCTTGAGTCCAATGCACTGAAGGATTTCTCTGGAATTGGTCATATGCCACAACTCAGGCAATTGATGTTGGATAACAACCCGTTTTTCAGTACAACGACGCAACTGGTGCATGAAGTACCAAAGCTCCTGGTGTTATCCTTGTACAGATGCCAACTTCGGACAGTTCGTACATCCGGAGTCGGCGTGGTGATGCTGGAGCAAAATGTAATTGAGAGTCTGAATTCGGAGATGTTTCAATCTCCTGCCAGTATTGTCAGATTACGTATGCTAGATAACAGGATTACCAGACTAGAGAACCTTTTTAATATGACGCGTTTAAAGGTTTTAGATCTGTCCTTTAATAAAATCGCGTCCATACCCGAGAAGATTTTTCGCTCGACTCCTCGTCTGACAGAACTAGTTCTTTCCAATAATCGTATTTCAAATATCAAGGGCTTGCAATATCTTGAGTCACTGAAAAGAATAGATGTGGGATTTAACCGTATTCACAATCTACCGTTCAATGTTTTGCGTGCGTTCCCATCTATAAAAGAACTGATTATGCACAATAATCTAATCACATCTATCATGAATATGCCCTACATGCCATCACTGCAGTCGTTTCTTCTAGGCAACAATCGAATTAATCAGTTTTACTTTCACCTGCCTCAAAGTCTGAAACATGTTTCATATTCCATTTTTTGGAATACAGCAGTTTTCGTTGTATCAATATAACAGGATCTCTGACTGAAATGTTACATCTTACCTCGTGTCAAATTGCAAGTGTAGTTTCCATTGGACAAATGCCTAATCTTCGATACCTCGATCTAGCTAACAATTCCATCACCTACATTGACAGTGACTCCGTTTTTAACTTGCCGAAACTGCAAACATTTATCATGAGAAATAACAAGATGAATCAGTTTCCCAATGTCAGTCTTCCAGCTCTTGATTATTTGGACTTATCAACAAATAATATCGACAAACTTACTTGGGTACAACTGGATACAGTCCCATATCTCAAGACACTTATTCTCAATAGTAACAGAATAGGACGCATTTTTAAGTTATCTCACCAGAAGCTTGAAAGTTTACTCCTCAATGATAACAATATTAGCGCAACTGAAAATGAAGTTTTTAAGGACTTACCAAATCTTCGTTATTTACACCTTAAAAATAACAAAATTTCCTCAATCTCTGACGTAAGTAGTGCGCAATATGCGTGGTACATTAACCTATCAAATAACATTATTCATGACATAGCAGACGGAGAATTAGATGATTTCCAACAACTGAGCTCATTGATGCTGTCAGGAAACAAAATATGTCAATTAGACAACAGAATCCCCGAGAACGTTCCTAACATTTGGCTTTATAACAACAATATAACACATATCAATCTTGAGGCATTTTCCCTTGTGTCAAGTGAAGGAATCTTCCTTGTTGGAAATAATGTACAGTCATTGGAATTTATTTACTGCATGACAAACCTGAAATACTTGTATTTAAGGGGTAATGGTCTTACCAATATTACAAGTATCCAATTTAGCAGATCGAGGGAAATGCGCATAATTGATCTATCGAGTAATAACATTTATTACATCGAGAATGGAACATTTGGTCACATGATACACTTAAAGGTGTTAAATCTATCACATAACATCATATCCCAACTGCAAGATCGTACCTTTCCGTCAGACGCTTCATTCCAGCTATTTTTGAGTAATAACAAGCTCGTATCTTTGAGAATGAATATTTTCTCTGGTTCTTCACATCAAATTCACATTTTGGACATCTCACGCAATCCTATTCTTGATATTTCTTCTGTGCTCTTAAATAATACAAACTTATATGTAATAGATTTTTGTAATATTTCTACGTTGACTGGAAGGAAAACAGAATTGCCCAGAGATTTAGAAATGCCTTCTGTACAATATTTGTACATGACAGGCAATGCGCTCCGGTCTTTACATATCAAGGCCGTCAAATTGTCCCAATTGTATATCGACTACAACCGATTTAAGGCAATTCCAAAAGAAAGTCTGGGTAACTCTTTCGACCTGGCACTATTGAATATTAGATGTAATAAAATCACGAAACTGTTCAAAGACGATTTTGTTTCTTTCCCAAAGCTAATGAAGATAGATCTAGCGGGAAATATTATCATTTCCATAGAGTCGGATACGTTTGCCACCACAAATCTGCTTCAGGTATTAGACTTATCGCAAAATAGAATCAAAGTTTTGAATTCCGACGTGTTATCAAACATAATCATGACGAAAGCCACGATCCACCTCCAGGAAAACCCGTGGGACTGCACATGTGAGCTGCAATGGCTACGAGATGAAATTATCGATGTGGGATGCTTCAAGTGTTATCTGTGCATCTCCAGCATACATGGTAAACAGTAGCATCACTGACAAAGAACTCTCCTGTCCCTTGTGCGAGTCGCGTTCAACGAACATCTTCTCATATTTTCAGCGCAATGTCGTTGGATGATACCTTGTCCTTTAGTCACGCGATGATGAAAATACATCAATTGAATGGTACAGATAACGATCGGCACCGACTAAGTCCAGTTTGTCCAGACTTGAATCATTCACTCTGTTCTAGACCTGTTCTCAGCAGTTAACAGGAGCCTATAACTGTTAATCTCTTTATTCCTTGACAGCTAAGCACGAACCCATTTCAGGAACGTATCACTGTAAAGTTACAAATGAAGCTGGAACAACAGTGCTAAATGTGACCATTAAAGTCGTAGACTGTACTGAAACAGACTGTACCGACATCGAAAGTGCAGGTCATGACACCTTTTGGAATGAAACTATCACCAAGGGTTGCCTGGGTAGTGAAGCTACACTTAGACCAAACCCATCTCTTGAGACCACGTTGAGCCCACATCCATCCAAAGCTACGGTTATTTCCTCGCCTACCATAATAGCAATAGTGACCCTGTGCGTCCAATGTTACTGTAGATTAATTCAGATAACTTTAACAATTTTTCAGTATTGCCAAATGTCACTCATTCGGTGTCATCCAAATTAAAGATTGTTTTTTTTAGAGAATAACGACCTTTTGACGGAGTTTGGAGGAAACACGTCAAAAACTAATAATGACATCGTAATTGTCCCAGCCGTCTCAGGGAGAAGGGATTATTCTGGCTCGTTTTCCGTTCCAGCTTTGTGCAAACCCGAGGGCCACGAGTTACGATCAGTAGCAGAGGAATAGGTAGTAAGGCAATTTCTCCCACTTTAAAATGTCCTTTTAAGGAAAGACAGGGAAAATAGGAAACATTTTGTAGATAAGTACCTGAAGGTACAAATTCAGTGAGCTCACCACATGCTGGTGTAGTTTTTTTTTTAAGGTCTGGTTAAATTTCGGCGTTGAAAATCTTCTTTTCTTGGTCCATTTCTGATTCATCACGACGTCTTCTCGATGGACAGGATGATGTAACGTTATCTATTAATCTGATAAAGACATTTCTCAATTACAGAAGTTTACTATGTGGATGAATCACAACAAGTTATAGCAAAATTATACAGGGACACTTTGCTTGTTAAATGCTAGAGTGCAATTTATTTCGCAAAAAGTGTCTCATCTCATAAAAACATGAAATATCAATATCAATGTTTGTCAAAATAGTGCTATTAAAAGTTTGTGATGTCACTTAAATATTGAAATACGCTCAATATACCAGTAAAAAAAAACGTATGTATGTCATGTAATATGTAATTTTACGCCAAAACGTTATAAATTTGAAGTTTCTAAACAAAGAACGATTTGGTTGAAGTGTTTGAAAAATGTCATTTCGAAAAAAAGTCATGCTCTGAGTTGTAATTATGAGAATAATGTTGTCTAAGTTGTATGAGTATGATTTGTTTCCACGATAAATTGTTCGTAATTTAATTAATTATTTGTATAATGAATTGTTTTATACTAATAAATAAATCTGATAGGGAAAATAGGGTTATACAAAAAAAAAATTCCAATCTCGAAGGCGTGCACTCTTCCTACATTCCTCAATTTTGTTGATAAATGTTAGTTTTTTGGTCTCGTAAGGCACGTATTCTAAACATTTTCATAAGGTAAAAATGCGAAGTTTTCTGTTTGCCTTTTTCAGGTAAAAAGGGTTATGTCCTGTATGGCAACAAATTAGCGAGTTTGATCAACACTTCATAGTCAGGTCAAAATTTGACAATTATAGAATGCTGTAGGCATTTTGTGTTAAAAGTTGTTAATCAACTGTTTTAGAATATTTCGAGAGTGCTTAATTCGAAAATCGATTCATCGTTGAAGTAAAATATAAGCAAGCATATTGTAATGCTCAACTTCAGATTATGCTGGCATCATTGGTTAAGCAAGAACTGTTCTTGAATTCAGGTAACGCTAAATGGCTTCTTTGATCAAGACAGCTACTCAACAAAACAAAAATATACAACTGCGGGACACATTCATAAGTCGAAAAGTATTTTCCATTTTCTGAAATAGTAGGCGAATTAAGTTTTTCTGAAATAACAAAAACGTGTTTTCGTATCTCTTCTTCAAATTCTCCGTTTTTGAGAATTCTGATTTCATTTTCTTTTGTTTTCCGTATTTTAAATTATAGTCTTACAGTGACAAATTCTGTTTTCTTCCGTGTGTTTATAAATGCAGTGATTGTCAGATAATTCCCCGTCAAGAATGATTGTTCAATCTTATGTGTATACCGAGCAGTTCCTGATATAAATATTCTTTTTTCAAAGAACACTTGAGACTATTTTTCATGGAACAATTTCATTACGAAACGCCTATTTTTTTCAAATACATTTCTTCCGCCGACAAAACCAACTTTCAGTTATTATGGAGAATGGGAATTTCTGCAGTAATCAAATGAATTTTTGTAGCATGATTGCCAGAAATTATTACCTAGAGCTTTTATTTCTTTATCAAAAATTGACCTATTTACTTAAGTCAAACAGAAAATTTACTTGTACTAAACTTCATTCAAATGCGTGCCTCGAAATCCTATAAATGTGGTGTGGTGTATAGTGACAGTTAGCAATGGGGGATCCATAGCGCTTAGATCTGGGTATAATTTTTAGACGAAATATGGAGCACACCCATGATTTATTATAAATATGAGTCAGTGAGGGCTGATGTGCCCCCCCCCCCCCATGTCCACTAGAAAGTCAACGGCTTCACTTTATATGCATATGATTTGCTACGGTCACAGCGGACATTACCCATACGGATCAAGAAAGGCTTGCTTATCAAAAAAGATCTGTACTCATACGATTCATTCTCTTCTTGTAGCAAAATGTTACTCATGAATTTTTCAAAATAATTCTCTAGTCATATTGTCTCGTATTGTTTTTTTCCTTCTATACGTTTTGTCTTGTGTAGTCGTAAAGTGATTAAAATTACTCATACCGAGTTTATTTCTTTCAAGTTACACCACACATTTATTTATGGGACCTATGTAATACAAACAGGCTTTAAATTCAGGTTCCTCCACTTCATATTTGTGCACTACTGTTTCTTACTTTTAAGTATGAATTCATGAATTAACACACATAGCTACATATATAATATATAATTATATATATAAATATATATAAATTATATATATATATATAATGTACCCTCACCACATTCCCGAAACGTCGCACACCCAAAGTAAGAAAAGTACAAAATAAATGTAACAGGAGATGTAATACAAATGAATCGTTAAAAAACATCAAAATTTATAGCCTTCACATTTGCAACACTTCAATATTATATACTCCCTAAAGTATTTCTTTGTACTTTTAGTTTATAAAGATCGACTTATCAGGTACGTGACAGTCACAATAGATAGCGCTTGTGCGGTGTCGTGCTATATATATAAATATATAAATAATATATAAATTATAAAATATAATATAAAACATTTTGAATCAATCAACGAGGTGAAAAATACAAGCATAAAGACAAAAAATGAAATTATATCCGAGTCCAGAAATCCAGGACGCGTTCAGACCACTTTATTTTTTCCCCCGCCAAACTGGATATATATCAAATCAACAGTAATTCAAAGCAGCATAACAATTATTCCGCGGATAAAATTAGCGTTGCGTAGCACTATTACCACGCAAGTTGACTCTGCTATTAACTATGCGAGATCCAAGACTAAGACAACAAATAATTCATTCATTATAATAATAATGCAATAATATACATTCATGTATTAACGAAAGTCAATATTACATTATATATACAATGAATGCTAGAGTAAAAATGAAGCAACAATAATGAAAATGTTCATCATACTTAAAGTCTATACACATACACACATACAATACACTAAGTGAGAATTATTAAATCGGTGTAAACATTCTGATGAAAATGTTCTTGTTTACGATCCGTTATCGTTATGGAATTCACCACCTTCCAACAGTAATTCAAAAAGCGCACACACATATTTGCGCGTATACAATATAGCGTTTGCGTAGCCACTATTACGCAAGCGCAGTTTGCATTGCTAGCAACTAGCGAGGATCGCAGATATAAGTAACATTTATAGAAGATAAAACATAATATAATACAATAATAAATCATGACAACGGATAATCTAGTAATTTAATAACATGAAGCCGAGTAAAATATCAACAATATTAAACAAGTCATTACTTACAGAAATAATACACAACATCCATAACATAAAATTATATATACTCAAGATATACAATTTATTTAAATCTGGTTGAAACTTCTTGAGGAAATATTGTTATTTATTTTTACGATCGTCATCGTTATGGATATATAATTCAAATTCAACAGTATTTCCAAGCGCATAAAAATTATTTTGCGCGTATACATATTCGTTTGCAAAACCACTATTACGCAACGCATGTTGACGTTGCTATGTAACTATATATATATATATATATATATATATATATATATGAACAATTACAAATGCATTATACTAGTAATTGTATGGTGAAATTGCTTTTTGCCCATTTATAATTAATGTAATTTGTATTAATAGGTATGCATAAAAAGTTTTTGTTTCATTTGATAATTGTAATTGATATGCATACTCTCATGTATTTGTACGATGAAAAAGTGGAAAAAATAAACTTAAACTCAAACTGTAACGTACACTATGCAAAAAAAATAAAATGATAATTTGTCATGAGGTTTGCCAGTTATCCCCTTATCTCTACCTCAGACCAGGGGCGGTCTGTAAAATAAAGAAAATCATGGAGTTTTGACATGTATAATTCATTAAATTTAAGTCGGTTAACGTTTTTTGCCCTCTCTAAGATTTTACCCTGGCGCCCCTGTCGCTGACAGCTTTATCACGTTTGCAAAGACAAAATGAAATGATTCAATAAATCAGAAGTCTGAACAAATAGTGTTAAGTGATATTGTTGTTGTTGTTGTTTTACTTCCGAATCATAAGATACATTAAAATACGGAGTAAATTAGAGAATACAATCATCAAAATACTAAATCGGAGGATTGTAAACTACATCTTAAAAAGTTATTGCAATCGATTTGCTAAATATTTCACACGACGTGGAAAGCTACTTTCATAACCAAGTTTGCTCTGTTTCTTTTGTTTTTCTTTGTTCTTCTTCTTTTCCTTCGTTCTCTCATGCATCGGGTGCTGTTTTGCTTCTGAAACCACTTGTCAAATTATAAGAGAAATAGAGCTAACCTGATTTTTTTTCCACTCCTTAGTTTTGTCGTCAGGCACACAACGATACAACTATCCACCGAATGTACACTTATGACCTATCACAACATATGTCCAAATAGAGTGACAGTTTTAACCAATCAGAACTCATGAAACTATACATCTACACATCCACACAACTACGTAACTACACGTCCATCGAATGTATGTATAGGTTTACCCAGGTAGACGCAGTAGACTACATATACAAACTCCTCAACAAAAAAGTTTTCAAATCTGAGTTTAATCGAGTATTTCTCCGTTTACTTAGAAGCAATCAATGCACGATTGGTAACATCAGAAATCAGGGGCGTCGATCCATGATTCGGATGGGGGGGGGCCAAAGTGAAAAAACATGTAAAATATTTTCGACGCGCTCCGCGCGCCACTTGTAATACAGAATTTTGCCGCGCCGAAAAATTGGCAATTTTGTATGTTTAAGAGTATTTTTATGCTATGTTTGCTGGTTTTATAGTACTTTCCAGTGCTTTTTAAAACATGTATTTTCATTGCATATTCTGAATTTTCAAGTTGTCCAAAATTATCGGGGGGTGGCAAATCGATATCGTTTGCCCCCCCCCCCAACTATTTTTATGGTGGGCGACCCCCCCCCCCCCCAGGATCGATGCCTCTGTCAGAAATATTATGTTATTCTCTTTAACATGATATCCTACTTGCTATGATTATACCATCGGGGAAAGGGCAGTATTTTTAAATATGGGATAAGATGTAAATTTAAAAGCTGCAAAATGAACACGGGTGGTCATGAAGAGTCAATAAAAATCGTGTTGTTTCATTTTGTATTTACATATATTGTTCTAAACTTGGCAGACATGAATGAAAATTGCAATAGGCGCCCCTGTCACTTCATTTGTTTATGACTTTAAGATTACAGGATTTGAGTCATGTTTTAAAATTTCCATACATGCTTATTGTTTATTGTTTGTTTGTTTGTTTGTTTGCTTCGTTGTGCACACGTTTTTTGTTTTGTTTTATCTTTGTTAATGTTAATTTTACAATGCATATGAGACATTGGGAAGCTCACTCGTCAACAAGAAAAAAATCAGTGACTTACAGATCATTTTGCAAACTCTTTAATCTCAAAGTCATAAACAAATAAAGTGACATGGGCCCCTAATGAAGCTGGCATTCATGGCTGATCTGCTGCGAAGCAAAGACATAATCCCTACAAAAGAACATGTTCATTATTGACACTTTCATTTTGCAGCTTTTCATTTACCCTTTATCTCGCATTTTTGAGAACTACCCTTTCCCCGTTGACATCAAGTAAGGTATCATTTTCAAGAAAAATCAAATGATTCTCCTGATGGTAACAAGCATGCATTGATTTCTATTTAGATAAAGAGAGAAATAATCGATCAAACTCAAATTTCCATTTTTTTTATTTACAGTAACCCCTTAATATCGATCGATAACCAGATTACCTTTGCTTTTCCTCGATTTAATTAGTCATGTTGGCACTGGTGTCCATTTGCATGAATTAAAGAAATTAAAGTTGATTCATCACAGATTTTCAAAAAGAGTTCCATGCTACCACTTGTCCCTGCTTTGCAGTGCTGTGTGTGTGTGGTGTGTGTGTGTTGTGTGTGTGGTGGTGGTGTGTGTGTGTGTGTGTGTGTGTGTGTGTGTGTGTGTGTGTGTGTGTGTGTGTGTGTGTGTGTGTGTGTGTGTGTGTGTGTGTGTGTGTGTGTGTTGTGTGTGTGTGTGTGTGTGTGTGTGTGTGTGTGTGTGTGTG
>JZLH01S0171381.1:0-14424 GCA_001188425.1 Eucidaris tribuloides | reverse complement strand
AACATATACATATACAATTAATCCAGTCATTTTTGTAGAGAGAGTTATACACTTATAAACAATGTGTCGATTAAATTTTCATGGTCACATGCTGCCGTTATACAATATGCAGATAATTAATATGAATTCGCAGACGCTTCTTGTTTAATTGTTTCTGGATACAAAGCTAGTGCTTATCTAGTCACCATACATTTATACGATGGGTATTAGCATAAACTTTTGAATAATCATCACTAGGGATTTCTAAAGAAAAATGACAGGACTTTAGAAAAACACGATATTTCATTGCCCTTACGGCTTAAAATGACACCACTTGGTCAACTCAACTACTGACCCACACATCATCATATTCGATTTTCAGAAGTAAAGGTTACGCGGATTGTCCTTGGACGCTATATTGTTTTACGCATAAGAGATTGGGGTATGGCCCGTGTCAGCTTTATGGGCAGAAGTTGGTGAATGATGCCTTGATGTGAGACTGGTCATGATTATAATCATAATGATCGTAACCCGCATGCTACCCAAATAAATTCAAAATTACGGTTGCTTGCACCGATTTTCAGGTAGCTCAGTTGGTTAAAGAGCTGATATTCCGTGGTTCGATATTTCTTACTGGAACCAAATCTTTAATCTGCTTCTTCCCTTTTTCTCTTTTTCAATAATTTGGGGATAAGGCTTACAATGCATGCTCGTTACAATCAGTAGAATTATTTAATTTTCTTGACAATGATACCCCACTTGGTATGATAATGTCAACGGGGAAAGGGTAGTATTTAAAAGTGCGAGATAGGGTGTAAACTGAAAAGCTGCAAAATAAAAACCGATCATGAAGTGTCAATAAAGAATATGTTCTTTTGTATGGATTATGTCTTTGTTCGCAGCAGATCAGCCATGAATGCCAACTTCATTAGGAGCCCATGTCACTTTATTTGTTTATGACTTTGAGATTAAAGGGTTTGCAAAATGACCCAAGATCTGTAAGTCACTGGGTTTTTTTTCTTTTTGATGAGTGAGTTTCCTAATGTTTCATATGCATTTTAAATTGAACATTGAAATGGATTTACAAAAAGTATGCACAAGCAAGCAAGCAAGTAAACAAACAAAACAAAATGTATAGGAATTTTAAAACATGACTTAAACCCTTTAATCTCATAGTCATAAACAAATGAAGTGACAGGGGCGCCTATTGAAAATTTCATTCATGTCTGACCAGCTGAAAACAAAAGATATAAGTCCATACAAAATGAAACAACACGTTCTTTATTGACTCTTCATGACCACCCGTGTTCATTTTGCAGCTTTTCAATTCACACCTTACCCCATATTTTAAAATACTGCCCTTTCCCCGACGGTATAATCATACCAAGTAGGATATCATGTTAAGAGAATTACATAATATTTCTGATTTTACCAATCATGCATTGATTACTTCCAAGAAAAGGGAAAAATACCAGATCACAGAATCAGATTTCAAAACTGTTTTTGAGGAGTTCATATATGTAGTTTAATGCGTCTACTTGAGTAAACCTCTACATCCATTCGATGGACGTATAGTTACGTAGTTATATGGATGTATGGTTGTATAGTTGTATAGTTCTGATTGGTTAAAACTGTCAATCAATTTGGACATATAGTTTCATATGTTGTGATTGGTTAACACTACATTCATTGGATGGTTGCATCGTTGTGTGACTGACGTCAAAACGAAGGACTGGGAAAAAAAATCAGGTTGGCTATATTTCTCTTATAATTTGATACTTGATGTGTGGTTTCAGAAGCAAAACAGCGCCCGATGCATGAGAGGACAAAGGAAAAAGGGAAAAAACATAAGAAATAGAGCAAAACTGGTTATGAAAGTATTTTTCCACGTCGTGTGAAATATTTAGCAAATCTTTTGCAATAAATTATTAAGATGTTGTTTACAATCCTACGATTTAGTGTTTTGATGATTGTATTCTCTAATTTACTCTGTACTTTGATGTATCTTTATATATGATTCGAAAATAAAACAATTACAATAACAACAATGTCACTTAAGACTATTTGTTCAGACTTCTGATTTATTGAATCATTTTTATTTTGCCTTTGCAAATATGACAAAGATGTCAGCGGTAGGGGGCGCCAGGTTAAAATCGTAGGGAGGCAAAAATCAAACAAAAGACTTTAATTTAATGAATTATACATGTCAAACTCCATGATTTTCTGTATTTTCAGACCGCCCCTGGTATGAGTTGGTAGTAGTGGGGTAACCATGGTAACTGGCAAACCTCATGACAAATTTCCAATTTTTTTTGCATCGTGAACGTTAGAGTTTGAGTTTGATTTTTTTTTCGACTTTTTCATCGTACAAATTATATGAGAGAATACATGAGATATATGTAAATCAATGACAATCATCAAATGAAACAATTACTTTTTATGCATACCTATTAATACAAATTACATTTATAACAAATGAACAAAATTACTTTCATCGTACAATTATCGGTATATTTATATGTATATATATATAATATAT
Organism: Eucidaris tribuloides; assembly: GCA_001188425.1. Taxonomy (NCBI): domain Eukaryota; kingdom Metazoa; phylum Echinodermata; class Echinoidea; order Cidaroida; family Cidaridae; genus Eucidaris; species Eucidaris tribuloides. Next base: position 11,906 of record JZLH01S0171381.1, on the reverse strand, counting down.
ATATATATATTGTGAGAGATAGTACTACTAATAACAACAAATGCTTCCCTGTAAGAATTATAAATAAGCAAAAGAAATAAATACAGGGAATATGAGCGTAGCTTTGCATCAGAGCTCTGATTAAAGCTACACCTTTCCTTGTATTTATTTCTTCGCATATATATATTAATATATATATATATATATATATATATATATATATTATATATAGTAATATATATTAATATATATAAATTATATCTATAATATTTGAAGTAAAGGATGAAGTTACTTAATCATATATTATATATAGAGATTTCGCGATCTTTTAGATTTTTCATGGCTAAGGCCTATGCAGAACAACTATCCCTCTTCCTCAAAGACACGACAGCACTTTCTCAACAGCATCGCGACATACCTGAAACTCAACGAACAACTCGCACACACTCTACCATCTAGACCAACTCTCGGTCACTGCAGATGTACAATGCACTTACAGCAGAACACATTCGCCAGCAATTGAGGGCTTAGAGCATGCAAGGTAAGCACTTCTCACACGTCAACAACCGGACCCAGCCACACCGAATCAAACTCGTACGACTTTTAGAACTAGTACTAAATGCCTAACAACCTTCCAATTTAACGGAAAACACTACCGTCCAAACAGACGGCACGGCAACTGGAACACCCGAGCCCCCACATACGCTAATATTTTATGGGGCAAACTAGAAAAAAACATCATCTCGATCCAACATAACAGCCAAACTGTTCTAAATTCAAACATAGGCGAAGGTACCTTTGACGCATATATTTATATTCATGTTGGACTGGATCTCCCCCGTACCTCACTCCTATGCAAGAAAAATGAACACCCGGCACCACCCCAAAATCAGTTCACCTTGAGTCATCACAAACACAAACCCACTTCCTAGATTCACTAATAACACATACAGATTTCTAGTTGCAACACAGAACCCTACACTAAACCAAAGACACACACATATCTCCCGCATCCATCCTGCACCGCTCCCTCACACTCTGCCGCGTACGATTTACACGTCAAGCACTCACGTCGTGTGAGGAGAATATGTTCGGACTGAAGCATCAATCTGAACACCACCTTCACACAATTACGCAAACACTTTCCTCCAACGCGGTTACAAAGCACATGTAGTCTGTCAGCCAGAAAAAAATCGAAAGGCAAAATCATCCCAGCAAGGCACGAGAACTTGCTAAAATACAAAACCAAAGAAAATACATGATATCCAGTGACGAAAATTCTTTCTTCCCCATCACGCGTCATCACAATGGGCCGAGGAATTGGCGCCGAGCATACGCCTTGTGAGAAAAAAAGCTCACGCCATCTCTAACCACTCGCAACAATATCTGCCAACCAAAATCACCGTAAATAGAGTATTGAATCTCTACACAATCAGAGTCATAGCACGAACCACATTTACGCTAAAAGCAGCCTCACTGATAGCATAGCCGGTCGAACCCCGCTCACTCTGCACACAATAACTCGATAAGAGCCCACCTGCGCTCCTCCACTTTCAGTGAGAAAACAAAAATATGCCAACTTCCTAAAACGCTCTTTCAAGATGCAGCTCCAAGAGTTTATGTTTTTAATGCATTCTTTCTTGTAGGCATATCAACGAAAGACTACGTTCAAAAGCAGCAGATGCATTGCTCGGAGATAGTAGCGAACAGTCATCTTACTCACATGGAGCTGTAAATCATAGCTTTGTGTATTTATTGTAGCTCACGTGCTACAGTGAATAAGGCAGGTAACGATGCAAGATCTGCGGAAAAACGAAACGCGTGCCTGTAATAAACGCCTCCTCAACACAAACACGTTTCAGTAAATTCAGGAAATTACCGCAACAGCGCCCCGTCCCAATCCACAAAACACTATCTGACATAAGCCACACATTTCAATCTCCCCCAAGCCAAGATGCCCTAGCAAGATATTCTGCGCATTAAGTGGTGTTCACGGCCATAGAGTTTGGTGGAGTGCAGGTCACTGATGAATGATAAGGTACGCTACAAAGACATATCGCTACAATAGGGAGTTCATGTTAATGGATAAAAACAACTAATACCGACTCGCAATCCACACGGATAAATGCAGAATGTTCATCATTATATAGGTTCCGAAGCCATCCTACAACTCAAGCCAATCCCTATTACAGTCGTATAACTACAATCCACCGCCCCCTAAATTAAGTTATTGGTGTAGACCTCTGTTCCTCCGCTCGGTGAGGCCTGTGATGGGGGCGGCCCGACAGGTTTTTTTCGCACCTTCATCACAGTTGTACACGATTCTCTCCCAGTCAGCCTGACTGACTCGACAACCACCGTATATCACCGGCTGCGTTCTTTTAAGGCGCGCCCGCACAACACGACACCACAAAACAGATAGACACACATGCCTAAACACCATCCCACAAGCACGTCCTCACGCTTCAAGTCAATGTTTCGCACTCTGGTACCCGTACAACGGGGTTAGATGATATTTATTCACAACTATCTGTTAAAATATAGATTGATGTTGACTAGACTGTGTGCTAGGGTAAGATTTTTGTAATGCATTGTATGTTTCAATAAAGTAATATATTGAAAGTCAAGAGATATTTCTATGTCCATATTACAGATTTCTGGTAAGAAGGCAGTGCCCTCCGAAAGCTATAATAGAAAAAGATAAGGGTGGAATGTATGCATAAGAGCAACGGTCAGCAATCGCTATGGTGTGATTGGAGTAGTAATATGTTTCGTTCACTCCAAAGTTGTCTGATAATATTATATATATATTATGACATATAATATGTTATATATAATATAGTATATATAAGTGATTCACTTTAATATTCTTAAGTAAGGATGAAATTTACTTATAAGTATATAATAATGGATATATATATTATAGTCTTGAAGGTAAGATCGAATTTACTTTCGTCTGCAGTGGCTACTGTCGGTTTCATGCTTTATTTTGCAATCGTCAGGCCACTGATACGGAGTTGGTGTTACACAAATATATAAGAGCATATATATGAATACAAGTTACTACTGGAGACTTATAACTACGATTACTCAACGTTCAAAACCGTAGTCCGTAATCGATCCGTAAGTAAGATTTATCTAAATGTTCACTTAACTTTATTTGTCTATATTCTTTCTGCCTTATATGTTGGCAGTTAACTCTCACCCTGTTGCAGAGAATGTCTCCTGTTTCGCCAATATATTGTTGTTTGCATCCCTGGCACGTTGTACAATAAAGCCGCATTCTCTCAAAACACTGAAATGAAAGGTGGGTTCAAAAAATGCAACGATAAAAGATGTAAAACTTGCCGTTATTTGAATGTTACAGATAAAATTAATCTCGGAGTAAATAATATTGAATTTTCAATCAGATTTCCGTTTACATGTCAAACAAAAAATCTAATTTATTTTATAACGTGCCAAGGATGCAAACAACAATATATTGGAGAAACAAGAGACGTTCTCCGCAACAGGGTGAGAGTTCACCGCCAACAAGGCAGAAAGAATATAGACAAATGACGTTAAGTGAACATTTCGATAAATGTGCTGGTTCTTTAGAACCTTGTTTCACAATTACTCCGTTTCATAAAATGAAAAATGATGACAAAAGTAAACGTTGCCTTAAGGAGGAATTTTTCATTAAGAAGTTTAAACCATCTCTGAATAGTATCTAAACAGTTATTTTATTGCCGTTACTGTTTCTTGCAAACATAATGTTTATAATATATAATATATTGCAAGTCTACTTAAGTGTATTATAATGTCTGTACCTGTATGTTTACTTTACAGTACAGATGAATCTTTACATCTATCTATATGTGTAAATACTCCTCAGTAGCGCATGCTGTATATAATGAACGTCTGCATAATTATTGTTACTTACTTTATCAGTCTGGTTAGTCAACAGGTTCATAATACCCTATTTACTGATTCAGTCTATTCTCCGTACAGTCCATGGACTCGAATTTTTCTTGGTTATACTGTTAAACAATAACCTATAGAAAGTAGGACTATCATCCCCTCCTGTTCCGTATCCTCCTCTGTATAATCCCTCCACTCCAGCCTACGCGACAAAAACTTAGTTGTATTACATATAGGTCCCATAAATAAATTTGTGGCGTAACTTGAAAGAAATAAACTCGGTATGTGTAATTTTAATTACTTTACGACTACACAAGACAAAGCGAATAGTAGGGAAAAAACAATATGAGACATGATTGGCAGAAATGGAAAATGCCTAAACTGGTTGAAACTATTTGAAAGAAATACCAGTCTATTCACCAACTGGAGTGGATCTCCTGGCTGAAAGGATTTGTCTTGAGTTTGTTTACTTAAGGAGAACAGTTTTACTCCAATTCGAGGACTACCCCCAATCATGTCACTTACCTTTAATTGTTGTTCAAACGTGCTTATTTGTTGGCACATAAAATATATTACAAACCAAAAAAAAAGGCGAAAAAAAAATCGCATTTTTGCCTTATAAAAACGCATAAATTAGGTCTTTTTTAAACCATTACCAAGGAATTAACATCTATCAACAAAACTGAGGAATGTAGGGAGAATGCACGCCTTCCAAATTGAGAAAAATTTATATTTTTACCCTTTTTGTCCACCAGAGGTATTTATTTGTAAAAACAATAATTCATTATACAAATGACTCATGAAATTACGAACAATTTATTGTGGAAAGTAAAGATACAAATTATGCAACTTAACACTATTTTCATAATTACAACTCAGAGCATAATAACATTTTCAAATACTTCAACCAAATCGTTCTTGTTTAGAAACTTCAAATTTTAATAATTAAATAAAAGTAATAACTTTTGATCTAAGATATAAGCAAATACTAGATAATCGTAATCCAGGACAAGGAAAAATAAACAACGTCAATAATACCATAATAATAATCTATACATAGCATATAATAGAGCGATAATATCGAAATATTTAAAGTACCAACAATAATAATTTAATAAACGATTTTTAAACAACTCAATAATTAGAATATTCATAAATGAAATAATGTAACGTATATAACACACAAAAATAAATTGCACTCTATGACTCAAACAAGAGAAACCGAATCTTATGATACAATTTTGTATTTAATAATATTGTGATTCATCTGCATAATGGAAATTTCATGCAAATTGAGAAAATGTGAGCACTTTTAAAAGATAGAAAACAAAATACAATATAAATATGAGTCAGTGATAATCAGAAAATTAATAAGGATAAGTAAGAATATACATTCATAATGTCACAACTCCATAGAGACACAAAAATAAAAGAATCACAGTCGTGATAAAACATAAATGAAAAACATTAACGCCGAAATAATATACATGAAACCATTAAAAAGAAAAAACTAAAAAGACATAAGAGATATGAAATAGGACTAATACATAAAAAATAATAAAATGAATTTATCAAGATAAAAAGATAATATACTGAAAGATAAAGTAATCCAAATAATATAATCAAACTGAATCTTTAATATTAAGAAAAAAAAAAAGGACATAATTATAATTTTAGGAAGAAAAGAATAAGGAAAAAAGAAAAAATATAGCCAAAAAACAAAAACCTTAAACAAGATAGACACAAAAATAATCAAATAAAATACCAAATCAGACAAACTAGACGGAACAGTAAAACATAAACGCCAAGGCCCTGGTAGTATTTCAACAAGACTGAGAGATAGCGAAGTACCAGAATAAATATATCTTGCTAGAAAGAGAAAACGGGTAGGAGAAAAATTACGAATGCCATATATTGGATTTGGTAGTGTGATATTCCATTCCAAAACTTCGAATTAAGGTATGTATTATCATAAATAATCTATTAATATTAATGGAAACAACCGACAATGAGTAGAAAAAAAGTAGACATATATAGAAAGTAAATACGAAGAAGAAAGCGAAAGATTAATACTGATTAATCTAACAATTAACATATAAAACATCACTCAAAAAAAAGTTATAGAAAATCAATGAAATAATTAGAATCTAGAATATATCTACACACTATCTTAAGTAAAGCTGCAATTAGACAGTGCTTAGGTCCATGCAAGGAAAGTTAGTTTAAATTATATCTTAATAAAATATACACTAACTTGTATACGATATTTTACAAAGCAAGAAAGGCGAAGATATTAATAAAAGTGGTAAAGTGTAATTGAAAAGCTAGCAAAATTGCGGATAAGGATCAATGAAAAGAGTCCACTAAGGAAACGATGATTGTTTATAGTACTGAAGTATATGTTATTTGATTATTACAACTGGTCAGGACAAAATAGAATGTCAAGTATTCAAAAGGAGCCCCTAGTCATTCAATTTATGTATTTATGACTTTAAGACGAAATAGGCTTTTGAAGATTAATGTTATATAATAAGTACATAATAGATAAATATATAATTTTTATTATCCTTTTTCGTCTTGTCTTTGGTTGCTTGCTTTGTGCACACCGTTTGTATTTGATCCACAATGTGTTCAGTGTTACCACATGCACCCAATGCGAACACGGACTATTGGAACACTCACTTCATACAAAAGGAGAAATAAGCGACAACTTAGGCGATTTAGCGCTTAGCACTTCTGCGAAGCTCCTAATCTCAGAGTACATGTCGAAACTATGTAGTGGCAGGAGCTCCTTTTTGAAACATTAGGACATTCCACTGGCTGACCAGCCTGAGAACAAAAAACACAAAGCATATAACTCCAATAAACACGAACACTGATTCCTGTATTCGGAACTCTCTTCTTATCACAACCGGCCCATTTTGCCAGCCTCTTCATCAATCTCTACCACTCTCTATCACATCTTCTCAAAATACTGCACCTTTCCCTTATGACAATAATCATAACCGGAAATAGCGGTATCAATTTAAACGCAACAATTCAATAATGTCCGCATCGGTACAGCACTGCACTTGATTACTCGCTACCAAATGATAACAATCAATCCATCAAACTCACAGCTTTCAAACTCTCTTTTTGAGGCAGCAGTTTATCATTCGACGCCACAGCGGTCACTATGGCTATTATGGTAGGCGAGGAAATAACCGTAGTTTTGGATGGATGTGGGGTCAACGTGGTCTCAAGAGATGGTTTTGGTCCAAGTGTAGCTTCAAGACTCAGGCAATCCTTGGTGATAGTTTCATTCCAAAGGGTTACATGACCTGCACTTTCGATGTCGGTACAGTCTGCTTCAGTGCAGTCTACGACTTTAATGGTCACATTTAGCACTGTTGTTCCAGCTTCATTGTAACTTTACATTGATACGTTCCTGAATGGTTCGTGCTAGCTTCAGGAATAAAGAGATTAACAGTTATACTCCTGTTAACTGTCTGAGAAAGGTCTAAACAGAGTGAATGATTCAAGTCTGGACAAACTGGACTTAGTTGGTTGCCGTCGTTATCGTACCAATCAATTGATGTATTTTCATCATCGCTACTAAATGGATAAGGTATCTCCAACGACTTGCCTGAAGATATGACAAGAGGTTCGTTAAACGAGACATCGGCACAAGGGACAGGAGGGCAGATCAGTTCTTTGTCAGTGATGCTACTGTTTACCATGTATGCTGGAGATGCACAGATAACATTTGAAGCATCCCACATCGATATTTCATCTCGTAGCCATTGTAATTCACATGTGCAGTCCCACGGGTTTTCCTGGAGGTGGATCGTGGCTTTCGTCATGATTATGTTTGATAACACGTCGGAATTCAAAACTTTGATTCTATTTTGCGATAAGTCTAATACCTGAAGCAGATTTGTGGTGGCAAATGTATCCGACTCTATGGAGATGATAATATTTCTCGCTAGATCTATCTTCATTAGCTTTGGGAAAGAAATGAAATCATCTTTGAACAGTTTCGTGATTTGATTATATCTGATATCTAATAGTTCCAGGTCAGAAGAGTTACCCAAACTTTCTTTTGGAATTGCCTTAAATCGGTTGTAGTCGATATACAGCTGAGACAATTTGACGGCATTGATATATATAAAGACTGAAGCGCATTGCGTGTCATGTACAAATATATTGCGGAAGGCAGTTCTAAATCTCTAGACAATTATGTTTTCGTTACAGTCCATGTAGAAATATTACAAAAATCTATTATATACAAGTTTGATTTATTTAAGAGCAAAGGAGAAATATCAAGAATAGGATTGCTTGAGATGTCCAACGTGCGAATTTGATGTGACGAACCAGAAAAAATATTCATTCTCAAAGATGCGATTTTGTTATTAGTCAAAAAGAGCTGGAATGATGCGTCGGATGGAAAAGTACGATCTTGCAGTTGGGATATGATGTTATTTGATAGATTTAACACCTGCAAATGTACCATGTGACCAAATGTTCCATTCTCGATGTAATAAATGTTATTATTCGATAGATCAATTATGCGCATTTCCCTAGATCTGCTGAATTGGATACTTGTAATATTGGTAAGACTATTACCACTGAAATATAAATATTTCAGGTTTGTCACGCATTTAATAAATTCCAATGACTGTCGTTATTTCCAACAAGGAAGATCCCTTCGCTTGCCACAAGGGAAAATGCCTCAAGATTGATAAGCGTTATGTTATTGTTATCAAGGCAGATATTAGGAATGTTCTCAGGGAATCTGGTGTCTAATTGATATATTTTGTTTCCTGACAGTTGCAATGAGCTCAGTTGTTGGAAATCATCTAATTCTCCGTCTGCTATGTCATGAATGATGTTATTTGATAGGTTGATGTACCATGCATATTGCGCACTACTTACGTCAGAGATTGAGGAAATTTTGTTATATTCAAGGTGTAAATAACGAAGATTTGGTAAGTCCTTAGAAACTTCATTTTCAGTTGCGCTAATATTGTTATCATTGAGGAGTAAACTTTCAAGCTTCTGGTGAGATAACTTAAAAATGCGTGTTATTCTGCTACTATTGAGAGTAAGTTCCTTGAGATATGGAAATGTTTCCAGTTGTACCCAAGTAAGGTTTTCGATATTGTAATTTGATAAGTCCAAATATTCAAGAGCTGGAAGACTGACATTGGGAAACTGATTCATCTTGTTATTTTTCAGGTCAAGTGTACGCAGTTTCGGCAGGTTAAAAACAGAGAGTTTACTGTCAATGTAGGCGATGGAATTGTAAGCTAGATTGAGGTATAGGAGATTAGGCATTTGACTAATGGAAACTACATTTACAATTTGACACGGGGAAAGATATAACCGTTCCGTCAGACATCCTGATATATTAATACCAAGAAAATTGTTGTATGACAAATATATTGAATATGAAACGTGTTTCAGACTTTGAGGCAGGTGAAAGTAAAACTGATTGATTCGATTGTTGCCAAGAAGAAACGACTCCAGTAATGGCATGTAGAGCATGTTTATGATAGATGCGATTAGATTATTGTGCATATAGTCAATGATTCTATAGATGAGAACGCACGCGAAACATTGAAAGGTAGATTGTAAATGCGGTTAAATTGCACATCTAATATTTCTAGTGACTCAAGATATTGCAAGCCCTCAATATTTGAAATACGATTATTGGAAAGAACTAGTTCTGTCAGACGAGGAGTCGAGCGAAAAATCTTCTCAGGTATAGACGCGATTTTATTAAAGGACAGATCTAAAACTTTTAAACGCGTCATATTAAAAAGGTTCTCTAGTATGGTAATCCTGTTATCTAGCATACATAATCTGACAATACTGGCAGGAGATTGAAACATCTCCGAATTCAGACGCTCAATTACATTTTGCTCCGGCATCACCACGCCGACTCCGGATGTACGAACTGTCTGAAGTTGGCACTTGTACAAGGATAACTTCAGGAGCTTTGGCACTTGATGCACCAGTTGCGTTGTTGTACTGAAAAACGGGTTGTTATCCAACATCAATTGCCTGAGTTGTGGCATATGACCAATTCCAGAGAAATCCTTCAGTGCATTGGACTCAAGATGCGGTATTAGAAGCTCGGTTAACGGGTCGAATGTTCGATCTTCAATGTTGTGAACACGGTTCCTCTCCAATTTCAGTATTCCAGGCTTGTTAAGATTCTGCAATTAGTAATCCGGTGAGAGAGAAAGAGAGGTGGGAAAAACTAATGAAGAAGACGAAAGGAATTTAACATATTGGCCTCACAGCAACCACAATATAAATGAACCCCCAAACGAATACATAATCAGTGTTCCATAAGTACAAGAAAGGAATTATGGGATGCAACATGTAGACTTCAACATCAAACGTTTATTCAAAAGGTTGCTGTTGATTCTGTCCTTTCTTACAGCTTACAATCCCGGGGGTGGGGGGTACTCAGATTTGGTTCCGACGGGGGTGTGTAGCTGAAGTCGAAAAACCCGACCCTTTTTTAAGGGTCATTTTTTGGCGGAAAATGGTACCTATTATTAAGTGTTTTTTTATTAAGAAAAATGGCATTTTTGTGCACTTTAGAGATGAAATAGGCGAAAATATCTAGTGTAAATCGTAAAATTTCACAATCATATCCCATGTTTAAGGATATTTTTTTGCGAAAAAGACACCTATTAGAGCGGCACACTCCCGTTTACCTTACTAGGCAGGTACCCCCCCCCCCGGGCTTACAATGTTATCGGCATATCTGCAAAACGTAAACTACCGTATGTCTGGCGGGTTACATGGAATTGTAAGGTTTGGGAGGGCAAATATCATGTAGGCTATACTGCTCAAGAAGGTGTAGTGCAGTCTGTACATCACAAACCATTTGTTTCAACTGCCAATGCTTTCTAGCACATGTGATGAAATTGTATTTCTTGTATCTTTCGCTAATACAAAAGCAAACTCTTCTTCTGTGTCATAATCTTAGTCGAGATCTTACTCTCAAAATCAACGGGATTATCATGAAATGTTAATTTCAATTTAAAGCTTACATTGCACAGCGTATAACTTCTTTCGTAATGTGACAAAATAGACCTTCAGAACGTTTCTGTATATAGCATGAGTTTTTTTTGTTTGAACAAAATTTTCAACTGACTCATTTCATACAAGACAACGGAAAATGATAAATTAGAAAGTCAACCGCGGTACTTAGGACAAACAGCTACAAAATCAGATAAAAGTGGTGATTACTTACTGTAAATGAATGCCGAGTAAGTACTGTTAAACGGTTGTCAGATAAATCCAGTTCATAGGTGTTTGATTCTATCTCAGGTGGCACATGATAAAAAGACTTTCGGATACAGCTAACTATCTTTGAATAACAAAGACATTCTTCTGGGCAGATATTGCTGGGACGTGCTAACCAAATTAAACAGTAAAGTAACGATATGATCATTTTCCCCACCATTTTGAATGTCTGATGGCGTAGAGCGGTAAGAGATCTACCAACATCATTCCATCCTTTTCAACTGACTATCCGAAACAAGAAGTTGATTAGTTCTACAAAATAGTTTTCCTCTACTCTATCGCTGAAGACACGGGATATTAATCTAATGAAACCATAAATTTAAAGTGATAGGCTAACATTGTGGAGCTTCAATTTAAAAAAAATTGTCAAATTTTGATATCTGAACTACATAGTAGTGTTCCTATGGACAAATGAACACTCTAGAATAAAAAAAAAGTTTGGAAAGTTACACTGCCAATGGCAAGTTATGCATGGATAAACAATTAAAACTCGGGGCGAGTTTAAATAGCCTATTAGGTGTACACACAGTAAGTCTATGGAAGAAAATGGGCAGGTGAATCCGATCAACTTACGATTTTCACTTTTTTAAAGCACTAAATAATTTTAAAATACAATTTTTTCAGGGCGTCATTTTTAGACCTTATCAAAGACAATGGTAGCATGGGGAATCATGTAGCTCAGATTTTTTAACTGTGGTAAATGTTAGCCAATACCTTCTATT
>JZLH01S0171354.1:90242-110857 GCA_001188425.1 Eucidaris tribuloides | reverse complement strand
TTGCCCTGTGTTTTAATTGTTTATTCATGCATAACTTGCCATTGGCAGTGTAACTTTACAAACTTTTTTATTCTAGGGTGTTTATTTGTCCATATGAACACTACTATGTAGTTCAGATATCAAAATTTGACAATTTTTTAAACTGAAGCTCCACAATGTTAGCCTATCACTTTAAAAATATATTCCATTGATAGACAATACAATAAAAAGTACCTTTTACTTCACCTTATCATTTTGTGGTGATGTAGTGTTCTCTGTCTAATGTGGTAACTTTTAATGGAATACTCGAGTAAGAAAATTTAGAGAAATTTAGCTGAACATTTTTCACTTTAATAAATGAATGGGTTAATCTGGTTAAATTGGTAAAACTTGTCCAAGTTTTGACTGTAGGTCTACCCTATTTATGCAACTTAGACAACTGTACCACATTAATAAGCAACACTGAGCAAGTGAGCATATGTATTGATTTTCACTACCTTATATTGAGAAATACAGTATGGAGATCCTTTAAAAGCCATAGTCTGTAACTTGATAAAATGTCACAACAGAAAGGAAGAAAAACATCTTATTATTCTTACTGCGCCCACGCAAAACAACAAGGTGAAAACAGGAACAATATCAACTAAACTGAAGTACATCAATTAATCTTTTCCTTCTCAAATTTCTGAACTTAAAAACAGCAAGAAAACTGAAGTGCAGTTACTGCAGTATATCCATGGAGGTCTACCAGTATCTCTTTGGGTATACCTTCCCACATTCATGAACTTCCACGAATCTGGTCATAAAGAGTTTATATGGATGCATCCGAGATCTAAAACTAATAGGCCTAATAGCCATCTTAAAGACGATGTTTGGTTGTTTTTGTCGGTAATGCAGGTTAATGCCAGTTTTTCTCTTGAAAGCAAAATCACAGCTCAGTGCACAGGTGTAATCAATGCAGCCCAAGAGAGTCCGCCACAAAATAACACGGGGACACAGATTCACGACGTCGGGACAATAACCACTGCCGCGCCCGAGCGCCAGTGACAAACAACCATTCGCTATGCACGGAATGCACGAGTCTCCATATGACAATAGAATGCGGGCTGGCAAACAAAAGCCGGCTGGTAAACAAGGAATGGGGGGTCAAACGACAAGACGGGATTGTGCTCTCTTTGCAACAAGTGAACAAACCCACGGTACGGTGAGAAAACGAAAGAACGAAAGCGTACCTGATTAGTCAGTTTTAAACTGTTCTCTTTTTTACCTTAATCCTATGGCAGTATAGAAACTTCGACTAGGGGTGAGTCTGGACACATAGACTACCTTTTTTAAAGAACATGCTTACTTCATTCTGATCAGAGACTGAGATTGGGTGATTACAGATAGAGCGGTCTATGACTTAGACTATATATGTGCAGTGTGTGAGAGAGTAGTAGAGGACCAACAGACATGGAAAGGTACGGTGTGGTGAGAACCCAGGCCTAGCTGTCTTGTTATACTTCAGTGCTTGTAGTTATACCCTTGATTTCCTCACACACAAAAAGAAAAAAATCTGTTGATGAAGCAATGATTAAATCAACAACACCTTTTATCCAATTATAGATGTTTTTACCAGCAGCCTTAACCCTCTAAGTGCTATTCCAACAATTTTTTTGGCCTTTCCTTGTGATATTCTGAGTGAAGGACTCAAAAATTGCCAGCATGTTTTCAACTACAGTCAAACCTGTTTACATAGAAAAGACACTCAAGGGAAGCAAAATGCACCCTTTGAAGACAGGTGTTCTTTCTGTGTACCTAGGTGTTTTTGTATTTTGCTATCTGGAAAGTTGATTTTTATAGGCGCGCATGTCCCAGACAGGTTGGACTATTCCGGGGGGGGGGGGGGGGGGGGGGGGTCACTCACCATCTGGCCCTGTCTCATAAAACTTATGCATTGATTGCAACTCTCAAATATCGATCGCAAGTTGATTTCAACCAATCAGAACCCAGTATTTCAAGACTTACAATCGATTTTTGGATTTGCAATTGATTGCAAGTTTTATGAGATAGGGCCAGGAGTGGTACCCATGCTTGTCCAAGCACCTCAAAATTGGACCCTAAACGGCGTAGTTCTAGGGACCAAATTTCACCCCTAAATGACGAAAACGTTGTAAAACCAACCTAAAAAGTGACCCTAAATTGGGAAAATAGCCTAATACAATGTAAAATGAGACCCTAAATGGCAAAAATGGCGTAGAGTTTAGTACAATGAAAAACGCACCCCAAATGGAAAGTGGATATAGTACAAAGAAAAAAAACTCTCTTGTATGATGCAAATAGCACAGAACAGTAGAAATAGAGCCCTAAATTGCAAAATAAAGTAAAGCCTATAGACTAATTACAAAAATGAATGCCGAAAAAGAACAAGATGAGATGTTCCCAAAACATCAAAGAAAAGGGACGAATATTAGGCTAAAAATACAACCCTTTTTTCAAAAAACATTGAAGACAAAATGGAAAAGTAGGCCTACCTCTTTTTTTGAAAGATGTCGACGCCGCCGTTTGATCCAAAATTCGACCCTTATTCAAAGTTTTTTTGGACAAGCATGGGTACCACTCCAGATGATGAGTGACCACCCCGGGGACTATTCAGTCAAACCAGTCTTTTAATAGTGGCCACCTCTCTATAGCAGCCAAGTTGCCAACCTGCCTAGAGTGGCCACTGAGATATTTCCCCTGTTTTAAAACCTGTCTACAGCAGCCACCTGTTGATAACATTCACTTCCCTAGGGTATCCACTATATAAACAGATTTCACTATAAATTAATTTTTCCTGTTTTTATTGATTTCAAATGGATGACAGCAAAAATAAAAGCAACAACATAGAACAAAATCAGCAAGGATGTAAGTAAAATGACTCTTAGAAACGTTTGATTTCAATACACTTCCAATATTAACACATTACAGTAACAAGTAAACAATATAAAGTGAAAATGGGAAATTTCAAATAAATTGATAAAATAAATACCTAAAAACAGTAAAAACAAATTTTAAGAGTAGACTTACAATAAACTTGTTTTGGAGACAGAATCATTGGAATAATGGACACTTGACATTAAAAACACAGTCATATTTTACTAAAACACAACCCTGGCCTACACAGTACAGTAGAAGTTCTGAGAAACTTTAGGAATGTGGACTTAAAAGTTACAAGAATTTATTGAGCACCCCCTGAAATTACACCCCTTTGTTGATATAAAATATATATTTTTCTCATTCTATAAATCCATTTTCAAACTGAGAAGGTCAACTTTCTCTACAATCAAATAAGATATGAAACCTGCGACAACACTTGTAAACAAGCCTGGGCAGGAATGGAATTGGTAAACATATCGTTTTTGAACTTTGATCACCGCTGTTATCGAAAATACCCAAGCTCTTGAAGTTCTGGCGGTTTTATTTTGAAAACACAATAAACAACCTGGTTTAAACTCTTCAATTCTCAATTTTAAAATGTATGGTGAATTGCTTCTCAATGCAGGATAATAACCCATCATATAAAACCACCCCATTTTCACTAGAAATGGTAAATATCATATGGGCCTATTTTATCATAAAAAGCTGTACACACCATATTGATTGAAATTATAATTGTTTATTGACAATGATGTAAGGTTTTTGAATGTGTAGCCAAACTTGTTTTAGTGGCCACCTCTCTAAAGCAGCCAACCTATCTACAGGTATGTGGCCTCTGGAGACATTTTACATGTATGTAGACCTATAAAAACCTGTCTATAGCACTACAGGTGTATTATTGTCTATTTATACCAAAGACCTACAGTCAAACCTGCCTTAAAAGGTAAATGGCATGATTGGAGATGCTCCTCAACTTCCAGTAAAACTACATTCTACTATCAGGTACATGTAAACTATGCAGGATTCTGCTGTGAAAAAAATTGTAGTCAAAAGTTGACTCATATTAAAACAATTTCCAATTAGTATTCCTTGTGAGAGACAAATTTGTTATGTAGCTTTCTATGGAATTATTTTTCTCTGGGCTCGAGTGAAATAAAGTGCAGGTATGTTCATGCTTGATTCTCCTTAATAAACAAATTCAAGATAACTCCTTCCAGCCAGGAGATACACTCCAACTTGTGTATCTTTGGCATATCTTTCAACCAGTTCGGTTGAGAGCCATTTTTTATTTTTCCCAATCATGTCATTGCCCCCTAATAGCACCAATTAACTTATAGCAGCTTACCTGCCTACCGTAGCCACTGAAATGATCCCCCGGAGACAACTTATTTGTTTTCAAATCTGTCAATTATAGGCCTACTATTTAGGCCACATTTTTTGTATGCCTTAGGTGGCTGCTAAATAGTACTACACCAAGGCTGTACATATTATCCATTTTTCTCTTGAAGATATATATCTGAAAACAAAATTCTCCGATGGAAGTGATCATCCTAGTAAAGTACAGTATGTCAAAGTGTCAGTTTCATGGCCAAAAGTACCCATTTAATAAAAAAAAAAAAAAGCTCCAATGTACAAATTTCCTTATTTTCTTATTGTCACACTTATTTAGTCTTCAATGCAAGTACACAATGGAGTGATACCCCTTACCTCACTCCCCAGGAGCTGGGTACCAATGAAACCAGTGAGGCGTGCATTCGAAATGAAAATATGACGTGCTGCCAAGTTCTCCTTTGGTTGTTACCTAGTGAACATCGAAACGGTAGTTAGCTATACAGTTAGCCTATAGTGCTGGTTTTTAACAGTATGATATTCTAATTATCCACTCGAAATTCTTTTTTCGGTGGTTCCCTGAGATACTGAACCCTTTAAAGGCTAACAACATGATTGGGAATACTTGAAAATGTCTCAAGGAGCAAATGAGTTCAGACATACAGTGTATACCAATGTATACCCTACCTGGAGTGTTAACCTTGACTGGAAAGATTTAACTCTTAACATGCCGAAGTCGCAGATCTGCACCAATAATACACATAAAAGTCCACAGAGGTTCAAATCCTCTCGCATGTTAAGAGTTAATCAAGCATAATCATACCAGTATTGAGCTACTCTCTGTGCCCCAATAGAAATTAATCCCATAAAAAGCCGATGGTAGAACTTTAAAAAATGAGTCAACATTTGACCACAAAATTTTCAGTTTGAAATCAGAATGCATCCATTATTTAGTCATATTTTTTACTTGACTCTGGAATAGTTTTACCCCAAGTCGAGGACTACTTCTAATCATGCTAATTAACTTTAATATCAGTACCACTGAGTCACATGCACTCTTTAGTCCCGTAAATGTTTATATTAAAAAATAAAAATTTATGACAAATTTTTCTGAAAATTAAGATTACGTTACTTGTTTCTGACAAGTATTTTAATGCTCCTATGAACTGATTTGGTTTTGGTTTTTAACCCTTTTCCCCTTGTTCCCTAACTGATCATATATCCGTTTGTATGCCTCCCCTTCCCCCTCCCCCAAGTCCCCCTCTCCCTCCCCATCCCCCCCCCCACAAAATAAAAATGTGGCTGGGTCACTGTTCTGGAGTTGTCAATATGTCCTATGCACCATGAATGAATATCAGACAAACTTTGCAAAAAGGTCAAAGGTCAATGACCCACGAATAAATTGCCATTTCCAAAAGCTAACTGCAGGTAAGTGTTGTTCATAGGAAATTTAATCATTATTAGAATATTACTGCCAAAAGATCAAAGTTCAAGGTCACTGGTCAAAGGTCATACTGTATGCATTGATTAGCATATTGAAAATATATATTTTCATATTGTTTATCAAAGGAAGTATTTATCAATTGAATAGCAATAACACTGTCAACATAATTTAAGATTTCATTTGGTAAATTTGATACCGTAATTATGCCAATTATGATAGGTAGTGCAACTTGCCTGTTCAAGATCCAGTTGCTTAGTTCCTAATCCAGTATAAACCTACAACCACAAATGTAAAACTTTGAATGTTCATAACTCCGCTATTCCTTGGTGGATTTTCACCAAACTTTCATTAATATGTTTCTCTCATTGTTCTGCTTTTATGAAAACCAACTTGACGTCAGGGTGAACCCTGCCTTTGACATACATACAGCAGGGCTCCACACTAACTTTTTTCCTACTTGCCCTTTGGGCAAGCGAAATTATCACTTTCAGATTTTTACTTGCCCGAGTGAAAATTTCACTTGCCCGAATATAAATAATAATTAAAAAAAATATTTAAAATGATTTCTCACTAATTTTAACCAATAAGGCCTTTTTATACATGTAGCATTGAACATTTGTAATTCAGTGGGATGCAAAGGTTTAATTTATGAATTTTGAGAGTCATAGAATTAAGTGCAATGAACAAAATAATTTTGAAATTTAGTACAAGTATTAGTTAACAGAACATGAATTCACTTTTGGTAAGATTTTGGGGCATGTTTTGCTCATTTCATGATCAAAATTTTACTTGCCCAGTCGGGCAAGTTAGTTTTGACGTTTTGAGTTTTTACTTGCCCGACATGAAATTTTACTTGCCCCGGGCAAGCGGGCAAGTGCTAATGTTGAGCCCTGCATACAGCCTGAAAAGCGAATGATTTTTATCAATTGTGCTGGGAGAAAGGAGGTGAAATATCTCTACAATGTGTCACGATTATGGCTACACACTTGACTACTCAATCAGGCAGGCTAACTTACTTGCTTCATTTACCTGGAAAGGCCTGTAGAGCTATTAATTGAACCCCATTCAGATAGCCCAAATTCGCCAGCTCTGAGCCAGCTCTGCTACTCCTCCACTTTCTGTCTGAATAATTAAAGGTTTAAGCCAGCGAAAAGGTGTATTAAGTACGCCCGCTCTGACTCCACCTCCAGAGGTGTTTCAGAGCTGGCGAAAAGGAGTAGCTGATACGCTCCACCTTCTGTCTGAATAAGTTAAACTGCCTCTGCTACTCGGTGCGCAGTGATGCATGCAGAGTTCACCAACATCCGCACCGAAAAACAAAAGACAATCGCCTCTATATGATTATGATATACACTTCCTTTTCCGGTATCGTAAAGCGAGAAGCGACTCCACCTTTCTAGTTGCAGTGTGAATGGTTTAAGATGACGAAAATGTGTACAGCTCTGCAATGTGAATTCTGGGCTATCTGAAGGGGGTCACCGGACCATTTCAAGACCGCTCTGAGCTGCTGCAGCCACAACTTCTTCTATCTGAATGGGGCTTTGGAGTCATCATACAGAAAAAGATATTTCATTCATTTTACTGAGAAGAAGGGGGACACCTGAAATAATCTATAATCTGCTATTGATGGATAATAATGATGTTCTTTCAGATCACTGATTTAACAACATATTAATTGGAGAGCATCGTCATGTATGAACAGCTGAAAAGAAATTTCATTCATTTAACTGGATAGAAGGGAGTTGAATTTGTTAAGCTAAACTACCAGAAAAAATCTTAAAATAAAGTCTGTCATTGTCTCATTGATGATTTAATTACAGATCACTGATTTAACAAGGTCTTTCGCATGTGGCTTGCTACATATATTTACAATTCCATTAACTCATAATTGTTCTATGAAGTGTTGCTTGACGCTTGGACTCTAAGGTATTGACACATAGCCTTGCAAGCAGTCTAGTGCAATTTGCAGTTTCATTTTTCACATCAAAGTTGGTGGTAGCTAAGCCTGGTCTAATAAAACATTCAGTATCATCATTTTTTTTCGAACATTCTGAAAGGATATACATGTATCATTAACACTTTGGGTGCTGGGTTGTTTTGGACTAATATGTGTATTACCTTTCAAAAATGTACAATTTTCTGTAAGAATCCAAACGCTGTCTGTACAAGACATTCTGACTCATTTACTTGGTTCAATGAGTCTTCATCTTACGACAAATATCATTGGTAGGAAATTCAGTGACGTTTGTCATTCGAATTTAAAAGAATGGAACTAGTTCTCTCCTCGGCGCATATGTGCGCCGATAGCACCCAAAGTGTTAAAGGGGAATGAAAAAATAGTGAAAGTCTGAGCGAATTTGGTTGAACGTTCAAGAGTTATGATTGTTCAAAGTTTTAATCCTTGGGAGGATCCTTAAATTGACAACTCTACTCACTTTTCAGATGAAAGTGTGGAGAACTTCCCATTGGATTTGTACACAAATATTCAATAATTTGCAGTTTTCTGAAGTGTCAGTTGAGAAAATATTTAAATTCTTTCAGAAAAACACGAGGAATCATTTTTGCTAGGACATACTTGCACAACAAGCAAGAACAAATCAGATATTTGATAAAAAGTGAGAATAAGTGAAAATTTGTGTACAAAACCAATGGAGAGTTCTCCACAATTTCATCTAAAAAGCTGGTAGAGTTGCCAATTTAACAATTCTCCATAACACAGATCAAATAAATATTGAACAAATATAACTCTTGAACCGTTCAACCAAATTTGTTCAAACTTTCACTAATTTCCTTCTTGCATTGTTCTGTAATCTCTGAATGCAGGAATGTTTCTGGGTTTCATTACACTTTATGAACAGCACATATAGTTTTACACCAATTTACTCATTTAAGATTTTTGTTGACTTGAAGTTGAAAGAATTTTGTTGATAATGTCAGACTTTATGTAAGTGTCTCATTTTATTGGATATGGATATGTAAATAAACATGGTTAATCAATTTAAATACACAAAAAATAAAGAAATAATAAAAGCATTTATACTTAAATAAATGAATGAATAAACAAATATTTTACAAAGACCAACAACTAACTGCATTTGTAAAGTAACATAATGTTTAGTTTTTTATCATACATGTAACATACATACAGAGTCCAGACTTCAAATTTCACTAAAATTTTTGTAATACATGTAGCATACAACGGAGTGTACAAGTACATGTATCTTTTAGAAAAAATATCAAAATCTTAATATGACATAACGTTTGATACATTCAATCTTCTTTTTGGGCAAAAGATATCACGAAATTGTGCAATATTACAATAACTAATTCATTTTGTGGTTTCAAGCGACTGAAATATCCTGACAACTTTTCCTTTTACACATTTTAGCATTTTAACTTAGCCATATTGACTCTGTATGACACAGTGTGCGCTGTTTTACAAATGCTCTGCATTGGTCTTGAACTACCGTGGGGATGCAGAGTTCTACTTCACTTACTCCTCGCATTCACACTGTCACGGTCACTAAATACTCTGAAATAGATTCACCAACCCATGGAAGCGCTTTTTACCGAGTAACGATTCCAGTGATTGTCGGTTTAGGATTTTTCACGTCCTTTGTCAAAGTCAACTTACATGTGCAACTCCTGTGAGGATGTACATGGAGTCAAATACAAAATTTTCCAAAAATATTTAGAAAATATCACAAAAAATAAATCCATTTGATTGTATTTCCAGCAAAGTGATTTTCACCTTGGGTTTTTCCCTATATTGCAACAAAAAAATGTTTACACATTTTACTATCCTTCTGTTTGGTTATTGTTCTATAAGGTATGGAGGCATCAGGCATGTACATCAAACTTGTGGGAACGGCCTTGATGTTTTCCCAATGAATAAATATTTTGTATGTTGGTGCTAAACAAATAAGTGAAATAAAACACAGCTATAAGGTGACAATAATAATTGTGTATGGTATATGAAATTACTATTTCCTCTTGCTGTAAAACTCAATTTGATTTGTTTTATAGTTGACAGTAAATCTAATATTGTATAAAAATAAAACCCTAAAGAGGAATAATAACATCTTAGCTGAAGTGGTTCCTGTAGTTCTTTTGTGAAGGTAAACTGATTTTGTCTGGTATGGTAGATCAGTTTTGGAAATAACCTGTACAACATGTATGATACAATATGAAGCTCAAGAACACAACTGGATTGTTTCATAAGGTACGTTCATACTGAGCCTAATCATCGATGATAGCTATCATCGATGATTAGAACATACCCCTTAAACTACGACGAGCGTCCACACGACACGTTATCTTTAAGATTTAACTTTCGAGCGAGGGTCCCACTCGTTGATTAAGCCTCAGAACCGGAAGTATCGCGATGACCCCATACTAACACTAAACCTATAAAGGGACACAAGGTTTACACAGCGGTCATGTTAACTTTCGAGTTTGTTCGTGTCCAGACGACTTGAAACTACGAGTGGGACCCCAGCAGCTCGTGGAGAGAGCGTAAACCATAAGAAATCTTGTAGTTTCAAACTTCGACTAAACTTAAAGATTGCTAACTTTCGAGTCCGTCTACACAGGGCTAAACTACGAGCTAATCATCGAAGTTTAAAACTTTGAATTAAACTTAAAGTTTAGCAACATCGTGTGAACCTAACTATTGTAATTGGAGCCTTTGGCCTCAGGACAAGAAATGCCAATTAGCACTCTGATAACTATATGTTGTAAAAGAAAGAATACTGCAATGAATGTTACATGAAATGAAATCAAATGACAATTTTTATTTGTGCACCTTATTTAGGTTGACTTGAATGACCAGGAAATGCGTGAATGCATGGCTACCCCTCAAACACCGCCAAAACTCTACCCCCACGGTCTGTATTGACTGGAAAAAAAAGTGCAGGACTCCCAAAAACTCAACAATGACTGTGACATCATCACCAGTGTCATTGACAATTTCATACTTCATAGTTTCAATTATGCCGCATCGGAAATTCATCAACCGAAGAATGGATACTGTACATTGTAAGTTGTAGATTAACGGTCCACCTGACTGAAAAGTTCTATACTTTTGAAAAATCTTCAGTGGAGCCAGGAATGAGTAACTGTATGGAGTGTATGGCAGCATTTTTTTCCTAAACATGCACTCAAGCATACATGCTCAACATAATTATACTGTATTTTGTATTGACTGTAGAATCTGTTTAAAAATAGTAATTCAGTCTACAATCTTTGGTAGTTGGTATTACTAGATCCATACACACACCAATGTACTCCACTTTATATCATACACTACCAATACATACATGTATTGTAGGGCATTATGTATAAATTCCATAATTTTAAATTTTTAATTGAATTATTGTATAGCTTAGATATTGAAATTTCTAGTCTACCTTCAGACCTGTATCCAGTAAAATATGGTTGCAGGGTTTATGTACAATGTAGGGACCAGTGAGCAACAACACAAACAACGATAATATCAAATAAATTACCTTCTGTATTTTTGCTACCAGGTTACAATTTTACCACAACATTTAATCTAGAGAAGATCTTAAGATAGTTAAACTAATAGATGTGTAAATCAATCGAACATGATAAAAAAAAACCAGCACATTATCTCCTGACTCACAACAAAATAAAATAAAATGGGCCTTTGAAATAATATAACACTTTAAACTAAACTGAACACTTACAGTTCAGCAGTAACCTGTTTCAAGGGTCAAAGTACTCAACGTATTTTCTACACCGTCACTGTTTACTACAAATTTTAAAATTAGTTTGAATATTATCTACTACAATGTATATGTAAATACAATTATCACTCCATAATATTTTCAGAATAACACCTTATTGTTCAGATTTAAGTTCATATTTGTATAGATGAAGGTCAAACAATCAACAAAGTTACAAACACAGTGTACTTTTGTACTCCTTAACTCTTTTGTTCATTTTTTGGCACGTACATGTACACAGATTTTTACACTGTCTTTGGGTTTACTTGGTGTGATAAGACATGAGGTGAATCCAAGGTAGGAATATCAGGGCTCGACACTAGCACTTGCCCGCTTGCCAGGGGCAAGTAAAAACTCACAATGTTGAAATTTACTTGCCCCATTGGGCAAGTAAAATTTTGATCATAAAATGAGCAAAACATGTCCAAAAACTTACCATAAACAAACAAAATGTCTAAAAAGTTTTGTTTAATTAACTTACTGAGGTTCTTCATCATTTTGTTCTTTGTGTGACTCTTTAAATTCATAAATCACACCTTTGGCAACTCCCAGAATCAAAATAATAAACATCCAATGCTATAAAAAGACTTTATGTTCAAAATTAGGGAATAATTTTTAATGTTTTTGATTATCATTTATTTTTGGGCAAGTAAATTTTTCATTCGGGCAAGTAAAAATCTAAAAGTGATTATAACACTTGCCCAAAGGGCAAGAAGGAAAAAATGTTAGTGTGGAGCCCTGTATAAATGCATGCAAATTTAAATTTTAGTTGGCTTGTAAATCAAATCTGCGAGTTACTGATAAATATAAGCTGATTCCTATAAATTACAAACTAAGGAATGATTGACAGAAGCTAATGTACATACCAGACCAGTACATGTTATTTACTCTGATATGATAATAATTTGGTCCCTGGTGTTAAGCCAAAGATCAAGTGCAGCCAATTTTGGAGGGAGAACTTCATATAACTTGAGGGATTTTCAAGATTCCATTTCAGCAAACTTGAGGATTCACATTAAAGAATGGACTCCTAATTCACAATCAGGGGCCTTTGAATTAAAACAAGACAATACAGGAAAGAGTGAAATTAATCTTTGCTAAATTATGCATTTTATGTCAGTTGTGGAAAAGGGTGAAGGAGGGTTTAGCTTTTAATTTACAGTACTTCAAAAGTTAAAGTGATAGGCTAACATTGTGGAGCTTCAATTTAAAAAATTGTCCAACTTTGCTATCTGAGCTACATAGTAGTGTTCAAATAGACAAATAAACACCCTAGAATAAAAAAGTTTGGAAATTTATGCTGTCACTGGCAAGATATGAATGAATAAACAATTAATACTCGGGGTGAGTAAAAAATAGCCTAGCTCCACACAGTAAGTCGGTGGGAGGAAATAGGGAAGTGAATCAGGTCAACTTACGATTTTACTTTTTTAAAGCACTAAATCATCATTTTGAAATACAATTTTTCAGGGATTCATTTTTAGACCTTATCAAATACACTATGAGCGTGGAGGATTATGTAGCTCACATTTTTTTAACTGTGGTTATTGTTAGCCAGTGGCTTTAAATTTGAAAGAGAACTGGTTTCTCATGAAGCATTTTTAAACTGTTGTCCAACAATGATAAAAAGAAATTACATCTTACATCTACTGGTTGAATTTTTTTGCATTGAAGAATCAGGCTGCGTAAACTTAATAACTGCTGAACACAAGTCTTTTTTTTTCAGAGTATTGTTTCCTGTAAATTGTTTTGTTGATGAGGAGAAATGTTTGCACTATTCTTAGGGACAGTAATTTTCCGTTTCAAGAAAAGGCCTTTTCCATTTCCAAAAATCTGGAATTCCGTTTCAACTTGCCTGAAAAATGGAAATTCCGTAAAATGTCAATTCTATTTACATAAAACTTGAAACAAATATTTCTCACTGTTTCTGTGTTTTTGTGTCAACTTTTTTACATTTTTGTTCTAAATTTCCTGTTTTTTCCTTTCAAAAAGTAAAAATTTTGAGAAAAAAAGAGGTTTTCCATGATTTTCCATTTGTAAACTCATTTTCCGTTTCAAGTTGTGATTTCCGTAAAATTACAAACATCGCGAAAAATCACTGACCCTATATTCTTGCTGTTATGGTGGCATGTATGAACTCTTCTTTGATTCATTTGGTTCAAATATTAACATGATGATGTACATAAAGTATTGGCCAAGTACAGGCTGACACAAAACATTTACTTTTTAAACTTCAATTGTACTTTTACATCGTTTCATTTCTATCATTATTTAATTTGTGTGATGTTTGTCAGGCATCCCTAATTTTTATCAGAACATTCCAAACACTAATTATATCTTCAAATTTAACTGTGGTGGTTATATAGAGTATGGTATTCTTTTTAATATACCGATGAGTGATGATCTGAACATGCCAATGCTACATCAATGTCTGTGTTTTTATTTCAACAAGTTTTGGTCTAAGTTCTTTGTTTTGTGGAAGTTGTTGAATAATGTTTAACAAATCCCTTTGACAATGTCATAAATCAATTTTGTTTTAAGATTTAATTGAATATCCTCAGGTCTTTAATTGAAAACCAGTTGATAAGCATTGAGCTCCGCTGTTTTAAATATGAAATTAATAAACAAAATGTGGTGAGGTAGTTGTATCAATATTAACTCAAAGAAAATTCACAAGTTTACTAAAGAGACTATAATCTACTGTACTGTACGTACACATTATGCAATGTACATGCATGGATTTACAGCAAAGTGCAGTTTCCAAACCTGGCATAGAGTGCTGTCTACACTTTTGTCCATTTTCTCTACTGTAAAATATAGATGAAAAGAGCAATACCAACAAACAGTACCCCATCTGTGCAATTCGTCCATAATAGCCTCTCACTCTACAATGTGTTGAAATACGGTGCCTGTGGCATAGACACTGCGATTCAATAGACGGGGTTTTTTTTTTTTTTGTAAAAGCTTTATACCCATTTTTAGCAAACAGGGAGGGTTTTTTTTTTTCCTTCTTCTCTACCTTCTATTATTCTACTCACTACCTGTGGCTGTCTAAAAGTGTGAAGGAGTTGGGAAGACACCATGCTGAAGTGAACGGTGTAGGTGTATCTAGTGTCTGTTTGCAGTCGGCACAAACACCAATAACATAATTTTCTAGAGCTGGTTGTAACAGCCGACAGGTAGGGTATATGCAGGGCTCGACACTAGCACTTGCCCGCTTGCCCGGGGCAAGTAAAATTTCATGTTGGGCAAGTAAAATTTTGAACATGAAATGAGCAAAATATAAAAATCTTACTAACAATGGACAAAAATATGTCTAAATTTTGCGCTCAGTTATCTTAAAATACTAATTTCATTATTATTTTGTTCATATACTCAATTTTATGACTCTTTCAATTCATAAATTACATCTTTTGCAACCTCCTAAAGTAAAATAACAAATGTCTAATATCTATAAAAGAGCCTTGTTGGTTAAACTTAGTGAGAAATCATTTGTAATGTTTTTGATTATATTGTTTCTTTTCGGGCAAGTAACTTTTTCATTCAGGCAAGTAAATATCTGAAAGTGATAATTTTACTTGCCAAAGGGCAAGCAGAAAAAAAGTTAGTGTCTAGAGCCCTGGTATATGTTTCCTCTTTTATGGGGGGGGGGGGGTTCAAAAGTTTAAAACCACATTACTAGAACAAATACAGACTACAGTCAACATTCTTTCTTGTTCAAATGTCTGGTGAAGTTCCATGGGAGAGAACTTTGTAGTGTACTTTCAGTAGGTTACTACTGGTGACATTTACATTGTGATGAAAAAAAAAGTTCAAACTTACACAGTAGGTTCACATACTGCACCCTACAAATATATGCTGATATTTTGTACAGGAAAAACAAACCCACTCCAGAGCAAAGATGTTTCCAGTAAAAAAAAATAATAAATCTGAACTTGTATATACAGATTCTCCATGCTACTGGTGTCCTGGATAAGGTTTAAAAATGAAGTCCTGAAAAATTTGAAGTTCAAAACAAACTAAATTCCAATAACTTTTACATTAATTTACTGAGTTGTATGGCCATCAAAATCAAACAATTGCAATATATAATTAATTTAGATAATTACAAAACTAATTGTGGTACATGTACATGTATATCCACTGACAATTTTTTCACTTCAATAAATTGCTCGTCATGCATAAAAAAAAATCATCTACATATATTGAAAGCAAGCATTAACCACAATGTTAAATATTTCTAGGTCTAATTTATTTTATATGTGATTTCTGTATGGCATGCCAACCTTTTACTTATGTAGGGGCCTACATGTACGCATGGTTGTGTACATAACACATGTTGTCTGGACAGACAAATATCCAAATTTGCATTATCTTAACATTTAAATAAATTACGAGAAATTATTTATCACTTAAGTTGTAAGGAAACGTACCAGTACAATCGGCCCAAATTTATTTTACTGATAATTCTTCTCCTGCAGAGTAAGAATAAATTGAATGACGTTTAAATATATTAATGTACTATCCAACTTTTACAGTTTTGTATGTATATTTTAACACAATCAATTGATCAATCATGCCTAACCACTCTTATAAATCCACTATAACAAGCACAGGACAATCAAAACTGACAATAATGAATGTAGACCTCAGAATAATTGACTCTACAGTTGTTTGATGTATTACCCATTATTCTCAGATTAGTTAAGAGTTCAAGTACATAATAGTTGACTGTCAAATGAACTCAAAAATATTGTCAATCAGCATGACAACAGAAAGAAGGAGCATGCATTTTATTCATCTTCCTCGTTAATAAAAAAATCAGAAATCAAGTATTTCCACGTCATATTGAATGACTGTTTGACACAAATAGAAAAATCCTTGCAAATCTACATTCTAAATCATCCAGTACACTTGCAAAAAGACTTATATAGAGCTTCATGTTTTCTTAATTTGTCAAATTTGTCTGACATCCAGAGAATGAATACTGTCTGATAATTGTTAGGTTTTTATTCATGACCATTTATTCAGAGCCCAGTGAGCCTCAATCAATCTTGCATTTTGGTTACAAAGTGTGAAATATAGTTTTTTCTGATCTTGTAAGTGTAACATTGTGCAATGTGTTGCTGACCTTTCAAAAGTACAATACAGTTGCCTTTTAGCTGTCTAGACTAATCACTCACTCATAGTTCTGTGCACACATCTTATCACCAGTATGTCACCAGTACTAGTATATTTGAAACTAAGATGGCCTGAACACTCTATGTATCTTGTGGCTTTACTACATGTAGTTTGAGATTTTTTTATTTAAGAAAAAAAATTAATCAGATTCTTAGGATTCTATGATTTTTTGTTGTTGTTTACAAGTGATCAACCCCCAAATTGCCCACATAAGTGTAAAAAGTGGTTGAGTTTGAATATCCATCATTTAAAACACATAAACCCTTGATTATTTAATTTTTCAAGAAATACAAAGTTTAAAAAAAATCAAATCTTGTAAAAAAAAATCTTGATTTTTTTTTCTTGATTTTGTCTTTATTTTTCTCACAAAACCTTCAATATTTTTGTTGTTTTTATTTAATGATTTTTAAAAAAAAATTATATAACTAGACTGGAAGATTTAACTTGAATTTGTTACATGTATCTTGAGGAGAAAATTGTTTGGAATTAATCTCTGTCCCTGGCAGAAAGTGATCCCACAGAAAGCTACACAAGAATTTTCACATTCACAGCATTTTCTGAATTAAGAGAAAATGTATGACTATAGATGGAAACTTCACTGCAGAAACTTTTAAACAGTAAACTTGATTCTAGAAGCATCGTGAGTTTTTTGTGACCTAAAGTGAGGACTAAATTCCAATCTTTTTATTTTTCTTGAGGTTAGTAAAATCCACCTGGGCTGGATCTTGGCATTTTTTTTTAAATTATAAATGCATAATTTACTTGGAATATGTATAAATTGAAATAATCACTGTCTCATTAAATGACTGTACACATTAGTAGGCCTAGTACTGTACATTATTGCCACTATCGTTATACAAATTTACTGTCAAGTGACTCAAGTCTAAGACCGATAATCTGAAATCTTGGACCATGTTTCACAACACCTGTCATCAATGACCACTAAGGATCTTCTTATAATCTACATGTACTAAAAATCCTGAAATTTTCCCTTGTGATTAGTTTTCAAGATATATTTGTTACAGGATTTTGTCATAATTTTGTCATTTTTCACTGAGAATAAACTTTGTGAAACAAGGCCATCAAAGCACCTACATGTATAAGCCCACAAGCCATCTCAAAATAGATGGATGGTGGGTTTACCCAAAATTTAACACTTGGGTTGCTGGGCTAAAATACCAGAAACTAGATTATTATGTGTATAACCTTTCAAAAACATATGATTTTCTCTAAAAAATAATTTATTCTCAAAAGACTTCTTAACTCATTTAGTTAGTTCAATGTGTCTTTATTCTACAAAAAAATATCATCAGTGATACTTATCTTTGGGATTAATATGAAACTGATTATCTTCTGGGCAAGCAGGTGTGCGGTTGGCACACTGTCAACTTGAACAGCAGACAACATTTAATCTTCTAAAGTTCTAAGCATTGTAAGCAGTATTCGAATTTCAGTTTATAATCTTTTTTTAAATAATGTGAAAAAGAAGTCTCGATAATTAATAATTTAGTTCAATTACAAATTTGTAATTGTAGGCTTCTCATATCAGGAAATACAAATTGTGACCATTAAAAAAAGCTTTTTAGCTAACCATTATTATCCACCATTAATATGATTATTTCTTTCAATTTATAAATTGATAACTTGTTACTTTATTAATGTAATATGCTATTACGAATGTTGGCAATAATACTAACAATTATTTCTCATATGGGGCTCAAGCCTTTTTAAACTTGTACATACTCGGGCATCTATTTCCCCCATATAGTGATAGTTTGTTGAGTTGCCTTCTGGCTCCTTGGTGTTTTGGTTGGCTGTTGTTCATATTGGCATACAAATAATAATAATAATAATGATAATAATAATGATAATAATAATAATGATAATAATAATGATAATAATAATGATAATAATAATAATAATAATAATGATAAGAATAAGAATAAGAATAAGAATAAGAATAAGAATAAGAATAATAAGAATAAGAATAATAAAATAATGAAAATAATAATAAATAAATAATAATAAAAATAATGATGATAATAGTAATAACAATAGTTATAATAAATAACAATAATAACATACTACGACTTCTGTACTACTACTACTATTACTACTACTACTACTACTACTAATAATAATAATAATAATGATCATGATGATGATGATAATTGGAAGCATCATCATAAGTATGATTGATGACTACAACAACACCGAGACAGGAAGAGTTCAATTTTTCTTGCGAAACTACCATGACAACATAATTAACAAATAAAGCCATTAGCTCCATCTTTCTTCCATTAGAAAAGTTCATTAAACATATTGATCAATAAAGTGCTTATGAGGCAATTAGTCTGATGTGATTTCCGATATACTGTAAAATGTACAATGCCTGTTGACAAATGACCAAATGAAGAATTTTGGTTGTAGACAAATCTTGACAACTGATAGAATTTCAACATGCATGCCAGTGCTATTGTTTAATTCTTTGAATTAAATCTTATCAAAGAGGCCTAATTGCAGCTGTAAATTGAAGCCCACACACATGACAAAGCAAGGGTAGAGGAAAACATGTTACAATGCCTTCAGTTTATTTAAAATAGGTCGATGTTCTTGGTCAGATCGTTGTAAACAAGTTATTGTTCCTCAGAAGATGCAGCCCCCTCGGATCGATAGGGCTAAATCTGTGCCTGCATGCGCACGGGCCAACAGCCTGCGCGACCAGAACCAATGGTCTGGACTGGTCGCTGGCAGTGGCTGGAGCTGGTTCTGAATTCTGGTCACAAAATTTAAGAAATGAGCACAACTGAGTGAAATTCTAAATTAGATCAACACACTTCATAACTTATACGACTTGTAGCTTTAAGAAATGGTTCAGCGTGGGTAAGTTTTATATTTAAATCGAAAATCTTCATGTCTTGGGCAGAAAAGACCTGCCTATGTAATGACGATCTCAAACCCGTAGACACCTACATTCGGTTTACAGGTACGTTATGCACTACACGTACAAACGGAATCCGTAATTCCTACCGAAACACGAGTATTAAACTCAGAAAGTGTGCTTACGTGTTATACAAAAACTAAATAATCATAAATACAGGCCTGATGAATCATATTCGATACGAATGCGTTAGATGTATACAACAACAAGGAGTAAACACGACATACATCCCTATTTGCCAAAATGGTATCAACCAAAATTGTAAAAGCCGGTTTTAGAAAAACAAGGTGATAAAAACCGTGGAATGACTTACCCGACACCGGACTTTGCCTCGTCAAAATCACTAAGCCATCTGGATTTCCACTGGAAAGGAAGATAGAGGAAATCGTTAGAACCATGTCTGACAATGAAGTGCACCAAATTTGAGCAAAAGTAGAGCGACTTACCTTCCTCCCTTGCCGTATTTTTAAGGAGCACTCCAACAGGGTGCTCCTCGTGTCGGCCATTTTACTATTTGCACTAACCATTTATTCAGTGAAGCATGCACCCCCAAAAATCGCACCACAATTACCGCGCCGCTGCGATCGCGAAAACAACTCGAAAGCTCTTTTGTTAAAATGAAGTAAACAAGTTTCGTGGTCCGTGACTCACCGCCACTTATTATTCATTAATTTCTCACGATCCCATATGACCTTCGATGTCAAAGAGAATTAATGCATATTCATCAGTCTACTGTTTTAATTCCGTCGTAATTGATATTAATTAATTGGGTATTATTACAGATCTCGAACTGGCACCTGGTAGGTAATTTGCAAGGCTTCGTTAATAACACTTTAGAATGAAATAACTCTTCTGTCGGGTGAAAAAGAAACCCCGGATATATAACTGTTATTAATTTATAAACAACAAGAAAAATGATAAGAAAATGGAAATAAAAACAATAAAAAATAAAATATCTTTCAAACAAATCATAAAGCTCCCGTGGTGGTGGTGGTGGTGGTGGTGTGTATGGTGATGATGACATGATGATGATGACGATGATGATGATGATGATGATGATGATGATGATGATGATGATGATGATGATGATGATGAT